>JASKDV010212860.1:0-10224 GCA_032466395.1 Aegires albopunctatus | reverse complement strand
ACCCCTATCACTTAAGGTGGGGCTTGAAGCACTAGGTGTGTATTATGTGCATTAAAATACATGTTTTCAAATTGAGATATGTTTCTTCTCTTTTTGTGATAAAATTTTGCCCCCGTATCTACACTGGTACATTTTTTATGTAACACTATTCATGATGTCAAGTTTCTATTGGAACTGAGTATATAATGCAAAAAGCGGGATTCAATCCTACTATATCATGGAGTAACCTGGTGTTGGTTAATGAATGCTGCGGGATTTTGTTGATGTTTGAACTGTGTGAAAAACTAGGCCCCTGACTCTCCTAGATGTTGCCACCAGTAAGTAGTACGGTGGGAACCGGGAAAATTATGACGAATGAATCACAATTCTTAGTTCGGCTTTTGCTAAAGAACTTTATATTAGAATTAGATTCACTGCTAATGCTAACAACTCGTTTCCTGATAAAATTATAAACATGAGAATAATAATTATTGTCCTTAAGAGGTGAGGGGCAAAGAGGGACAGGCGAACACGAATTCACTAAACGAGCTTCGTCTTTTTGGACGAACAAAGATCTAATATTTTTATTATCTCGAAGTCAGGTAAGAGGCAATTCGTTTTGCTCAAGTGGAGACTATAAAAAGGACACTTGTACTTTTAGAAGTCATGGAATCAGTGATTCCTAAAGATTGTATAAGAAACATGAGAAAAACAATGCTTTATACTGCCATATGTATCTTCTATCTACGAAGCTGAAATAATATGCATGCGCCATGTAATATTTTGTCAAACAGATCGGAAAATAAATTATAGCCAAATTTCACCATCACAATTCAAAAAAGTTTCTGTGTCAAAATACAAGATGCATCTCATACGAGCAAGTTTAATGCTATGAACATTATCTTATTATAAGCTTAAGTCTACTTTTCACAAATTTTCATTATGACCAGTTGCTGTCTCAGAGAGATATGAGAACAGACTACCAATGTGACCGATTTAGAATTAGAGTTAGTTCCACCCACTGTCACTATGGCAAGATGCTTTGACCTTCGCATATGATTAGAAGCTAATAGATTCGCACACGACAGACTTCACAAGGAAACAAAATAGATAAATCACAAACTCTAAGTGGACGGTAACGATATGTAGGTAGTATCAATAACATGCTTTTTTATCAAAGCCATTGTCGATCCTCTTCAGATAACTAACCAGGACTGCAGACGTCGCTGCAAATAGAAGGTTGAATGCTGCTCCCAAGAGAAAACAATCCGCTCTCCCTCTCAAAAGCTGGCTGGTTTATGCTGGAACATTCCCTTCGAGAACACGCCAGACATCCACGTCTGGAATTGAAATATTGTGACAAACTGAATATTTACAGCTAAGAATTTAAATTAAATGGTATACAAGTTCAAGTATAAAAAATGAAGGAATGCCTCAAACCGATTTAGATCAACTTCGATTTTCCAAATGAATGTTTATTATATTTTTTTTGGAGCCCGCATCGTAGTTAAAATTAGCGTTCTCGTTGTAACAAACATTTCATGTTAATGAACTATTTTACAGCGGAAAATGACTTGTGTCTCTTGTCTGTCGACACGTTGGTCAGTAATAATCTGTGAGCGAATGAATCTGTTATCGTCTCACAACAAATTTATACTCTTATAAATTTTTCTACTGGGGTGAACAAATTGCTCTGCTTAGAAGACATTCTTGAGACGTACAATGATAACCTCACTTAATTTCATCTTACATGATTTGGGTGTAGCTGATGAAAAACCCGATGTCAAACAGAAAGATAAATTTAATCTAATAAGGTGAAACAGATTAAGTAGCGCCATAGCCGTATGAGATCTCTGATTCTCAAATATTGTAAGATTCTCATTATATTAATTTGATTTACAATCCCATTTGATACATAATCTTAGCGACAAAAAGACAAGTACTTTATTCGAAGTAAAGGAAGTAATTTGTGAGAATGAAATTACCTTAATTTCCGACTCAAATCGTTATTACAAGAAGATGCACAGCTCTTTCCACAGGAACTAGAGAAGTGCGTTGGTTTCGCATTGCTCTTGCAAGACCGCGATCGTTCCAGTTGAAAGGTTGAAAAATGCCGAGTTGTGGGCATGCTACATGGGTAACAAAGGCTTGAGAAGCGGTCCCGTGTCACTTTACCCTTACTCAATCTGCGTTTCGAAACTGGGGAAAAGGAAAAAGTGCTATAGTTTCATGCAAACAGTCATGTTAATTTCAATCTAATGGAGTGAGTTCAAGAAGTTCATGCAAATAGTCAAACTCGACGAAGCAGACTTCACTACACAATTCTCCCGAAAGCACCACTTCTTGGAGACATAATTCTTTTTAGGTTGAATCAAATGCCCTCTATAGACTAAAGAGAGCAATGGTTTAATTCACCCGAAACACCATTAGAGATTAAACAGTTGATTGATTGGTTTAATAATTATTTGGTCATTTGACTGATTGACTAGTTTGTTCGTTTGGTGATTGGTCATTCACTTGATTGATTCAATGATTAGCCCGTTGGTTAATTTTGGTATCATTGCATCACGGTGGGATAAATAGGATTGGGGGTAGGACCTTATTTACCACGATGGAGGTACATCCATTTTTTTTTTAAATTTTATTTCTCCAGCTAACATCTCTCGAGCACTTTGTAACGTAGACTTGCACGCCAAAGCCCCGAGTAAGCGTACTTGCTATAAAACAATAGTGGCCTGAGCGTACAGAATAACAACATAAATAAGTAATTTTAGATTGATGCACTCTCTAGCGAATTATCTTTATCTTAGGAAGACAATAGACCAATTCCAGCATACTTGCTCCAATATCGAAGATACGAGCCTTTCTTTTAATATGGGACTTGCACTGATACTTTATGACCACTAGACCATCCAGTAATTAGATAGCAGCTACTTTACTAAGGTCTTAGTGGATGGGGTTATAATCTAAAGGTCAGAGTGCCGTTGAGGACAAAATTTCACCGACTCTGGATGACCTTTAGCAGTTTCATTTCTTTTCATAAAACACGTTTAAATTATTAACTTTACAAAAAAAAATATCTCAAAATGTTTAATGTCACGATGACCATCTCTATATTTTAATCTGCTTTTCTTCTTATCATCAAGTTCATAGCAAGTCGTGAAGTCTTAATGTTAATCATTCTCAAGACAGAAGATCAACGTCTTCCCTATTAATACCGTTACTGATGTATTTTGAAACACCATCTTTGGATTGTAAGGGTGCTCCTGGCTTATTTGTTATGGAGGTAGACATTAATTTGTTAATTATACATTAATATCGATCCATAGGGCGAACGCTGGAGTGTTTTAAGTCAGTGTACATAGAAAGGGAGCCAATATAAACCTTTTAAAATTCCTAAACGTAGATCTTCAGGGCGGTCTGAATGTCTGAAACTCCTCGCTGTATCTTCTACCTTTAAAGGAATGTGTGTGTTTAGGGCTTGGCTTTATTTGTCTTATGCATGGATTACTCTAAGCCTTTTTGAATGACTAGATCAAATCAATATAATAAAACAAACGGGAGGGTGTCAAAGAATTATTAAGGTATCGCCACAAATTCAAAAACCGTCCTTAGCTGACCCCATAAAAGGAATAAGATGGGTTGAAATGTTGAAATCTTTGTCGGTGGATTGTTAATTCCCTGAAAAATGCTCCTTTCTACCATGACGAAGCTAACTAGGGAAAGATCACTGGTGTCATTTTTCCTCATCGAATGTAAAACGATGGGCCATGGAGTAAAACGAGAAAAAAGATGTCTTACTTTGCTTTGTTTTTGTACCATCTTTGGAATTATTAATGAGCAAATTGAATTTTAAACGTCTAGATCCGCTTGTTATTTAAATTACCATTAATATTAATGGACAAAAACTACTGCTGATTTAAAGCACCGTTTAAACAATTACGTTTCGTGCAGCACGATTAGATTCCCCTTTTGCTAATAAATTCTAAATGTCGGATCTTTTTTTTTTTTTTTGCCTTGGTTATTTGATTAAAGTTCTTAATATACCTTAGGGGTCAAGCATTTGTGATATGAATGTCTACGTTTTGTTAACCAGAACGACTATCTTGCTTTCTGTCACTTTAAAAGAATAAATTGATACAACCTGAACTCCCGTTGTACGAACGGATTTGAACTTGATAATAGTAATGTAAATCTAAATATTGTAAACAAGGAAGGGAGACGAAAGAAGTATGATGAATAGGCGGGGGAAATGTTAAAAAGATGTTTCCTACTTAGCGACTGCGATCTGATAGAGAAAGATGATTATTAAGCACTCTATGTATTTTATGTTATAATTTCTATTATAAATTGTATATGTATATGTACATTATTTCTGTTAACAGGAATTCATTGTTTCAGGATAGTCGGAGTAATTATTGATACTTTTATTAGGACCCTTTTGCATAATTTGCATAATTAATAAACTCTCCTGTCCCTCATCCAACCCGCTCACACACCCCACCCTCTTCTGGATGAAACGTCGGTTAATAGATAAACCACACAGAATCCACAATCATCTGATTTTTAAGAATCAACCAAGGTGAAGATCTACTTTGATGGACGATTTAATATAATTTACTATTGAATGGAAGAATGGTATATTTTTGAGACGAAGGCGAATTACGTGTATTTTGTTCTCAAAGAAAAGCGAGGTGATCATGGCAAAAAGATGTCAGGGTGTCATCAGCGTTGGCTGACAACATGGAGATGGAAAATAATCCCTCATCAATTTCTGTCAAGGCCATTTGCTGCCCGACGCCTTTCTTGTGCTAAGTTTAGAGATTTGAACTCAGTCGATAAAACGATGACCTCATCGCAAGTCATAAAGACTGGCTCTGTGAGGGGATTATAGCGACTGGCGCCTCCCTAAAATATCTCAAGACAGAATAAGGAAGGCCCACAGATAAATTGACAGAGACGCCTTTTCTACGGGGTTTATTTATCTGTTGGGAAAACGTATGGCTGTGATGAATATCATTGATGCTTTACAGTAATTTGTTTTTATCCTTCCCTGTTTAAAGCAGATTTGTTTGTCAAGGACAAAATTCTTTATCTCATCGACAAAAGGAGTGTCAAAAAGGAGATAATGCAATGATCGACCGTGTTGCCCATTTAAAGTAACATTCAAGATGATCGAATTGTTTATATTTCCATTCGTGGAATCCAGTTTATTTGGGCGACGCCTATAGAGGCTGGAGTTCATTGCCAAGATTCACAACGTCTATTGAAAGTCATTTGTAAGGCGTTCTTCGTCATAATAATAATATCCCAATATTGGAGTTATCATGACCAGCGAAGGACATCAATTGATATTTGTAGGGTTATTGAATTTTTGAGGACGTTTATTTCATGTTATATATCAATTCTACGTCAAAAAAAACGAATTGCATCCACGTTTAATGATCATAAAATGAAATGAAATAACAGACAAAGCGAAGAAGGTGTCTCGCAGCACGGCTTTAAGAACAGAATGGAACAATAGCATAGATCTATCAAAGTAAAATTTATTTTGACATCCTCAAACTTAAATTGCTCTCTCCAAGAAATATTGCCAGTCTTTTACTACTTTGCAACATTGTGGAATAAGTCGCCTAGAAGTGAAAAGGGACAAAAATGTTGATGTCATTATTTCAAAACATGCAGGAGAATCCGCTCTTCTTCTGGAAAGTTTGTTAGTTTTTAGAGTTTGAGGGCTCTATCAACACAAAGGCCATCTCAGCGCCCATGGAAATAGTAAGATGATAGGCTGGTGAAAAGATAAAACCGAAGTAGAAGAATAGATTTTAGAAGAGGGGAGAAAGTCCCCAGTGAGGAAAAGAAGCATTATAATGATGAGAATAACCGACATATAATACTAACGATAACTAAATGGAGAGATGATTTACAGGAGAAAAAAAAACCCCATCATCTCTCAAAAACAAAATAATACAAAATGACGATGGCCATTTAGCCCCAAAACGTGCACCACAAAGACCACTCAGGATTTCATAACGTCGTTTGTGCACAAAAGAACTCGCTTCTAGCAAGTAACCCAGACTGTATTTTTAATCGAGCGATGTACACAGATGGGGGATGGCCTCCGGGTAAATGCCTCCATCCCTCCACAGCAAAACCTCCTTCCTCTTCCGAAGGGACAAAACAGCTTACAGATGGCAATATAGATGGGAGAAGGAGCTCCCACTCAACCCTTTAGACACGTATGGGGAGTAATGGCGGCACTATTCTCTCAGTTGAGGGCCCCGGTACCCACATGGGGATCTTCTGGAAAAGATAGCTGCATTCTAAAATCGCTTGAAACTGGAAAATAGCATAAAAATTGATATTTTCTAATATTGTCTGTATTATGTGATGTCACGCTAAGGAAATCGTGTTACATGTATATATCAGAGCTCGCACGAAAGTTAAACTCACTGACATTGGTATGCGATGAATGGCAAAAGATGATTAATAAAGACGTGCAGCAAACGTAACTTAATCCTAGATACATTTGTTAATAGCGACGTTATGACGACCGCAAACAGTTGCACGACGTTTCAATGAAAGAATATTTTGGTCTAAATCTCGTTAAGCCTCCAGATTTCAAATAACGGACTTAAAAGCGGTAATGTTTACTTGGAAAGCATTTGATCACATAATGTGAATACAACGTAATTATTTAAATACGTAATACTTCGTAACATGAACATTTATCACGATGAATAAAGAAATTGAAGCTCCTAACTAATGTACAATCGTATTCTATATTACAGTTTGTAATTTTGGAATGTTATCAATGAAGTACATAATCTTATACTATAATTTCTTAAGGTGGGCATTGCCCCCGTGGGCCTCGTGAGGTTTTTTCGAATAAACTCGATAACCACTGAAGCTACCAGAAAACCAAAGACATTAACATTTTTGATTTAACTTTCCAAATTCGGTGGGCAGCATTATTCTATTACATGTACCAAATAACTGCAAATTTTCATTAATTTCTATTAAGTATCAAATACGGGATCTACGACTACGATGATCAGCGCCATCTGAGTGGAAAGTCACAAGAAAAATCTGGTCACTAATCGGAGACCACGAAGATGTAGAGAGAAGAAAACACATGTCCAATGCTACCCTTAACAAAATGACCAAGATAAAACAAGAAACAAAATTCAAGCTATATAGAGTACTCGTGAAGCTAATCCTCTATAACTGTGGTACGTGGGCACTAACAAAAGCAGACGAGATTAAACTCGACTCATTCCACCGTAAACAGCTAAAACGGGTCCTTACCATCCGATACTCAACAATGATAACAAATGAGTCATTATACAGACAAACAAAAGAAAAACCATTATCCTTTGAAATACTAGAACAAGATGGCGCCTTTTAGGACACATACTAAGAAGGGATCCAGAAATTCCAGCAAAGAAATCAACGACGGCCTACTTTAAAAATGCGGGGATTCATATCGAGGCAGACTGATTACCACGCTACCAGTTATTCTCGACCAAAACCTGAAACTCATGAAATATTAAATGAGTCTTAAAACGAGGGGAACCTTCAAATACATATAGATATTGCTAGCCACAGAACACGTTGGAGGGGACTCAAGCACGATCTGGTAGCAGCTGCCGAGGCGTCCCAGTCCTTAGACAGAGATGCAAAAGGCTCTTAAGTAAGTAAGTTAAGTAATAAGTGTTTATCATTTAATGGAAATATTGTTTGTTTTCCTGAACATAAAACCCATTTGCATATTCCAAGTCTTCATGCCCAACAAAGAGTTTTAAAATTCATGAAAAACAAATCTACAGACATTTCTGAACACAAAAGGAGGTCATATGACATCCTAGTAGAATTTAGTCTAAAGATGTTAGATGTTGAAAATTGCGAGGTTGAAACACATTCTACAAAGAAATGTTGGTTGATGCCTCCAGGCGTCCAATTTATGAGATTTTATTCCTCTTGAGAAAGGATTGGCATGACAGTTAAGATGGAAATTATTCTTCTTATTCCAGTTTAGATTTACAGTCTGTAAGAAGCCAATGGCTCGGAGTGACTGAAAACTCCGCATTAAAAAACCAGTTGAGAGTTGAGAAATGATAAAATGATTAAAATACGATTTTGCACGTGTATCATTAAATCGAGATTTAGTGTTATGAATATAGGTTAATTTTTTTTCTTTAGTGAACACAGTTCATAGAGAAAATTGATATTGAAAAGTGTGTAGTTTCTTGTGCATGGGAGTATAGAATAAAGACAATACAGGACAAATCCGACGTTTTTGGATTAAAAAGCTAGGTTAGAATCAAATACAAATCACAAACAAGTGACAAGTTACACGGAATGAAGAGAGGTGGAAGACATATATAGTGAGTTTTACTGGACTATCATAATTTGTCTAGTGTTAGGGGTCGACTGTGCCGGACCGAAAATAGACCCCAAAAAGAGATATAATTATTTTCTTGATCTCAAAAAAATATCTGCCTTGAGTTAATCTTAACCATGATAATTATGTAGAGGATGAGTTTCTAATTATTTTGAGTCCTCTCCCGGGTAAAAAGGCCGTTTAGAACGTTCACAGCATCAAAACGAACAAGACGGCCGGATTGCCCGGTCAGTAATCTAGATCTATCTAGATCTAGATTCTAGGTCTAAACCATAGATCATGAACGTTAAGCTAGATTTAAGGGCCTAATTAAGAGGACGCATGAATAAAATGTCTTTAATGTTCAGCAAAACTATGGCTTGGTGGTTACATTAAATCAACAATATCGTAGGTCTGAGCCTAAAACTGCGGTTAAGGAATGGTTTAAACATCTTACATACCATCACAAGGTTTACGGCAGGGCGGGCTACAGGAGCGAGAACTTTCCAGGGGACCATAGCGACTACAGCATGATTTGCAACAGCTTGGAGAGCATGACTTGCATCTGATGAACAGACCAGGAAAGGACTTCATGAAGGTGGAGGGGTTGGGGCATGTTTCATTTTCAAAGGGTTTAACAATGGTCTGTAATCATTATCTCTATAGGCGCAGACGCTTAGAATTAACAAAATTTATCCCGACAGGCCAATTCATTCCCATGTATTTTCAACACACTGGGGAAGCATAAACAATCATACAAGTTTTCATAAGTGCTTATTACCTGCTTACTGGCAATCTTTCGTTACCATTACTGCGTCCTCGTTTCGGCCACATGTTAAGCGAAGAACGTGAGTAAAAAGAATATTACAAAGAAGAGAAGGAAATGAAATACTCCCTGCTCGATACACGACATGCCCTCGTTAGTGACAATAAATTATTATAGAAGTAAGATTAATTTATCTTTTGTCTGAGAATGAGGGCACAAAGAGAGAATAATTTTATGGTGTTTCTCTCTAACATATCACAAATGCATTAGACCAGAATGCAGTGTCACCATAGCATATTGGATACATAAATACTTGAATTGTTGACCATTTGCTGTCGTTGTTATAATCATAAGTTACATCGGACAAGGGAAAATTACGATTACGGAGCAGGTAGATTGGAAGTACCCGTTTACTTTGCGGACTGAAATACACTTTATAGAATTTTTAGCAAGTTGGGGCAAATCTGTTTCTTCTTCTGATTTGTAGTTTATAGCAAGGTTTCTCTTTGTTGTACGTTGTCTGTTTGTTGTTGGGGTATTTTCATCTGAGTGTTGAAGTATATCATGAATTATTTTACAGGCACTAGAAAGTGTTAAGTCCAATTTTTGAAGAAGACATGTCTTAATTTATAAATGGTTTTTGGTATCAGCAGAACTTGAAGCTAGAGCGCAGGAATACGTAAAGTGAAATAAGAGTTTCTACTGAAGAAATTAATTAAAGTTATTTCCCTTGCAAATGTTGGCATAAGCTGTGGTACATGTATAGTTATATAACATCATTCAATTATACCTGAACCAACAAGGCGGACAACGGATAATCAAAGGTATGACATTACTAAAATTACATTGCAAAATGCAAGCATTCCATTTCACAGCCTGCAGTTAAATGATCATGTATTTCGACGGAAACTCTCGTTTAAATGAACCAGTGGATTTTGAAGAAAGCGGAAAGCCTGATTGTCCGTGGACGGGATAGATCTAATAGGATCATTGCTCTTCGGTTTACTCCTTAAAATGAGGAGAGAGAGAGAGAGAGAGAGAGAGAGAGAGAGAGAGAGAGAGAGAGAGGAAGAGAGAGAGAGAGAGAGAGAGAGAG
>JASKDV010212849.1:0-10224 GCA_032466395.1 Aegires albopunctatus | reverse complement strand
TATCATAAGAGGATTGTATTTGAGATAATGGAATGTAATTCATGATTTAAACCATCACTTCTTATATCTGAGCATTGCATCAGTAATCGAGTCACTCGGTCGCAATTGACGCTACCAAAACATAAATACACCCTCTGAATTTGATTTCTAAAATAAAATTCCTTGAATTATAGTCACTAAGGTATCTTGATCATTAAGGACATCACCATTTGCCTTCTATTACTACACGTTTCATGAATCTTAGTATTTTTCAATCTATGCAAGTTTGAATGAAGAAATGCAGAATATTACTCATGGCCAAGACATTTCGTATTTTAGGGACAAGATGGGTGATCAGTTGCAGAAACCAATAGCTCAGTGGTTAAGGCGCTCGCCTGCCAAGCCAAAGATCTCTGATTGAAACCCGTGCAGGCTTGAATTAAAAATCCAATTGTTCTGGTTTCCTTAATCTCTCTTTCCTTAAGTTGTAAGAATGAAAATGAGTGCCAAATCCTCCCAGAAACAGACTATTATCAAAGAGACTCTATTTCTACAATCCTTGGCTGTTTATAAGGCAGTCTTGCAAAACAATTAGATCTCCAATATAGTGGAAATGGGTAAATTCAATACAACAACGACAGTTTCAACAGAAGAAACCGATACATTTATGTCCATGATTTATGCCCCCACCATACGGCCTCACAAATACTACATGTGAAATAGAAAGGAATCTTGGTTTAAGCGCGGTAAACAGAAGATGGGTATCCAAAAATCCAATAAACGATCAATTACTTGTGACGCAAACGAGTAAAACCAAAGCGGGTTAAAAATTTTTTTTTTTAAATTGAAGAAGTGTGACGAAAATGGGTGCACTGGTTTCTTCATCGATTTTTCCGAAAATTTCAGCACTTTATTGAAATTGAATATTTCTAACTATATGCAAAATAACAAAGAAATGTATGGATCATCTTTAAATAGATCAATTAATCTATAAAAGGGGAACTTAGTTTAAGAACACACCTGTCATGATGATTCATTAGATGATTATTGATATTGATATTTAGTGCATGATTTTGAGCCAAAATATTAGTTTTGGAATAAATCTTTTCTTATTAAATCGAAAGTATTTTCACTTCCATATGAATAAAATATGCGTTTTCCTATACAAAAGCCAACATACATGCTACCCAAGATGTTAATGCGAGCATTCCCCTCTTTTCATGAAGGGAAAATGAATATCTACAAATTGAATGCAATTGACAATGGTTTGAATAATATTAATTATACTTAATTGATGTTAAATAAATTAGGAATTAGCGAACGGGTCTTTTTAGCGGCACTTTTACCGTGGCGTCCATCTTGAACATGCAAATAACGTTTTATTGTGACCTGTTTCCAATGTTGAAGTAACCGGTTACTAAAAGAAGCAGAATTGAAGATTTCAAAAATTTCAATATATCTTACTAATGAAGGGGGATAACCCTTTTGTATTCTGGCTCATCGACTAACAATCTTTCAATTAGAATATAATTTTCCTTTTAATCAGTAGGTAGATCGTTTCCCTTGTCCTGCACATTTTTGCAAAACTTATGCTATTTATGGTGAATTACATTGTTAAATCGTAATTTAGAGCTTTTAAAATTAGAATGAGTTTTAAGAGTTTTATCATAAATATATCTAAGTGATCTACTCTTTCCCATTTTGGAAAGAAGCAGTTAAACTAGGGACGTAATACCAAAACCTAACTTTATCATCTAACCTGGGATAATAAATGAACCCAAGACAATGGTATTTATAGCCCATAAAGGAACGCTACATTTAATTAAACTTGGCAGCGCACTCATATTACTCTATTAATATCCAATTACACAGGACAGTTACAGTGTTTTCAGAATTATATCTAGTGGATCATATATCCTGTGACACTTACATTATTCAAGTTTTTATTGGAATGTTTACTATTCCTGTTGTGTTTGGCCTTAATTCACGTTGTGATTAGCCTCGGCCGGAGATACTAGATATATATCCTACCGACGCACGTAGCTTCCCAGCTTGAAATTAAGTAGAATCGTTATTGTTTTTTTCTTTTATCTTCCTAATATAAACTTATCTTTTATTGAAAGATAATTCTAAGGCTAGAGCTCTAATTCGGTCTTTACTACTTTACCCAAATCTAATATAAATATTATTGGATTTAAACTCTTCGGTCAAATCTTTCCCCATTACCTTCCAGTACAAATCACTCAGTACTTTATCTAAAGTTTTTCAATTTCATTTCAACTTTCTGCATGTTATATTCGATTTATGTAATCTTATTTGTGGTTTTTTTAATTCCAAACCATTGATTCACAATATTGTATTGCTATATTATCATTGCTTTATGCGTGTTAGAAATATATCGCCGTTCATTCAATAGTTTCTCGCTTCCTAATTAGTCCAAAATTTATGAATTTCTCATTTTGAAATAAAACAAAAGAGCTTTGTATTTTGCTTGACTTCCATACTTCTGCTCACGAATTGTTGTCCCGCGCGCATTGAGTGTTCAGGAAAATCAAACAGACGCCCGAGGCTCCGGAACAGCCGACGTTTGGCGGCGACGCAATACTCGAGGAAAATCTAAGCGTCATGAAAATGCAGGAAGAGTTACCCTGGTACGCTTATAGACGTTACTTTCGATGCCTTTGATGATCTACTCGGAAAGCTACTCTGCAATCAGCATCCCATTCGGTGGGCTTATGTTGACAAATCTATGTTTAGATTTCCCTTAGTGACTAGAGATCTTTCACACGTAAGAATTACAACATGCTCAGGAGGTTCATAATTTGTTATGTTAACATTCAATATTGGTTCATATTCATGGCATGATAATGGTTAATGTAGATGAAACATTATTAGGTCCCAAATAATTATAAAGATTACAACTATGTGTTTACCTTATCACGATAACAATTCAAGGAAGGGTTGGACTCATGTAACAAAAAGTACAACTTGGGTTCCGGTGGGGAAGGGTAAGGCACCAATTAACTGCCCAGCCCTATTCCCGCTCTCTTTCTCTCTCTCTCTATCTCTCTCTCTCTTTATCTCTCTCTCTCCCTCTCTCTCTCTCTCTCTCTCTCTCTCTCTCTCTCTCTCTCTCCTTCTCTCTCTCTCCCTATCTTTCTGCTTCATTTCCTCCTCGAATATGTATAAAAAAAAACAACAACAGTCATTCCAAAGGGCTTCATAAGTAATAACAAACGTTTGGCAAATACGAAAGTGTTTTGGCGTAATGTGGTGTTTTGAATAAATAAAGATGGAACAAAGGCAATACGATTTACAAGGACATTTATTATTAGTCACGGGTAAATTATTAGTAGCCACCAGGTGGGCAATGCCCGCCAAAGCCCCCTGGAAACCAGAGTTGTAATCCGTTGCTACTTCGTTTTGAACGTAGTCTGTTCTGAGATCCATATAATTATCATTAGCATCTGGACCACCGACCAATGCTCCCTGTAGAATCTGCGGACTTGGACCCGGGGCGTTAAGCCCATCAGGACAAGGAGCAGGTCTTGTCGGACAAGACGCACCTCTATGATGAGGATTCAATGGATATTTGCTGCCATAACCTATTTCATAACTGTAGCAACCTCCATCGTGATTATTGTCGCCAAGAAGGTAATTGATTTGCTCCACGGCCCATGTTCGAAGAGTTTTGGTTTGAATCCCCATTTCTGCAGATACTAGAGCCATAAAAGCTGAATTACCAGCGTAGCGGTTTGCGCCCCATTTGTCCCTCCAAGCCAAACCACAAGGTGTGTAAGTTATTTGGCCTCCTGGTAGCCAGCCTTGAAAGAATCCGACAACCGCATCTTTGTATGTCGTTGATTGAGTAGATTCGTAAAGCAAAGCTTGACAAGCGACCTTTTTGTCGTCCCAGCTGAGAGCCCAACCCCAAGCTGTTTCAACAAATTTTTTAGAGTCGTCTAAATACTGGTTGTTATTCGTCGCTCTATAAAGCCAAGCACTGGCTTCGCACATTTCATCTTGATCATTACTTGAACTGTAATATTGGGCTGCTCCTCGGTAAACTCCTCTGTTGGACTTGGCAAAAGCGTAGAGACTTTCTGCTGCTGTGAGAAGACTAGCTGCGTAGGAAGTGTTGCCCTTGTCTTTAAAAAGAATTGATCCAATTGCAAGAGCGGCTGCAGTTTCAGCAGCAATGTCGCTTCCTTTAATTCCTGAATCGATGTAAGAGCAAGGCCTATCCATCGTCATATCCTCAGGACGCCCCCAGAAACTGTGGTCTTTGGCTCCATCTCCTACTTGCACTAGAAGCCTTTTCTTTTGCGGATCCCAAGCCTTGAGAAAATAATCTAATGGCCACTTAATCATATCGTACATCATGTCAAGTTGTCCAGCTTTAGTGTATCCATCTTTGAATTTTTCGAGCGACCATAGAAGTAATGTTGTGGATGAAGCCATTGGTAAACCGAACTTGACATGATCACCTGCGTCATACCAACCTCCTGTTACACAGTCATCTAAAGCTGAATCTCCTCTCCATGGGATTGGGTTGTTGGATGGTAGTTTGCCTGATCTCTGAGCATCGTAAAACAAAATAGATTTTCCAAGAGCTTCACCATAATTTTTAGTGGAATTCCCGCCTCCGGTGTTTGGAGTAGTCCGAGGAGCATCTGTGATAGGTGAATATGTGCTTCCAGGCGAATGTGTGCTTCCAGGCGAGTTTGTGCTTCCAGGCGAATTTGTGCTTCCAGGCGAATTTGTGCTTCCAGAGGAAATGGGTGGATCGGTACCCAAACCTTCAATGTAAACGGTTGTCTCCGGAGTAATGTCTCCGGTGCCGTGGCCGATGAAAGTGAAGCACAATCGATCACCTGTGTGCTGGACAGAGTTGTAATTTTTGTTGACTAGGATGTATTCCCTTTCGCTGACTTTTGTAGCCTCTGCTACCCATACTTCAAGGCTGTGTACGTCCTGATCAAAAAGAAGATGGGCTTTCCAGCCATCCAGTTCCTTTGAGATCGGGATGCATGCCTCTCCTTGAAATCCACCATTCCAATGGTTCTGGATTTTAACGCTAACGGCACCGATGGTGGATATTGAGAGTGCCAGGAAGCATCCAAATAGCGAGAGCATTGCAGATCCTGGAGATAAATTGATTGTTATATTAAAAATTAATACGGACATGTATTTGAATGTCAAGAGTCAATATTTTTTCCCCCAAAGCTTCATTTTATCACTTTGATAGTCATACGCCGGTAAAGTTTTGTATTTTTCTTGTTCGAACTATTCAAAAGTAAAAAACAATACAATACCATTTCAATAAAGATTCATTTCTTAAGGGAGAAACTGATGAATAATAACACATTTTATTTTAGCACTTTTTGCTCAATACTTTCTGGTTTGACAGATAGATCAAGTTAATATCCAGACAACAATACTCTCAGCATTCTGCACTTGGGAATTATTCATGACATTATAATCCAAATTACAGATACTAATGAGGACAACTGATTACCGAGCGTAAGTTAAATGCCTCCTCTCTAGATGTGATTTTAGAAGACATCCTCCTTTTCGCGCCAAAGAAACCCTGACACATTATGGCTCTGTGGAGTGCTCTTGGGCTTTGCAGCATTAAAAAAACTTTGTTATAGACACTAACAGTAATTTCGTTCTATTTCTTTCAAAATATGAATGTTGTTTATCATATTTGGCCTATTTCTACGTACACGTTGACTTGAATAATGCGTACGTTAATATACAGCACACTTATGTAACGTCAAGTTTATGATTACATGTATAATAATTGTCATGGTGACACAGTAATTGATTTTCAGAAATCTTATAGTCAATGAAACTCTTATCTATTTTGAGGTTAAGAGATTAATAAACGACCTTGCAAACGTAACATGAAGAATTAATGTTAATGTTTAATAGGACTCAGCGGTGACTAGATAATGAATAAATAAACAAATGATAAATTGATTATACATAGTTACTAAATAAAGTACTTTTCAGGGGCTCTCGGCCTTTTCATATCGATCATTTCAATGTTTTGAAGAAGGGATGGGAATAATTGTTATCTGCAACTTTTGTCTATATAATCAGTATTTTTCTTATCTGAAACCAAGTAACTTGGACATTAATAAACCCCGACATGCTTGTAGATTAAAAGGGTAAAAATAAGTATAATCGCAAGAAGGAGAATAAAGCTGCTGAAGAACTGTGTTCTCTTTGTTCCCCTGTGAAAATAAAGTAGATAGAGAGAAACGAGTTAACCCCCCCCCCCCCCCAGATAGATAGATACGTAGATAGATAGAAAGATAGGTAGATAGATAGGTAAATAGATAGATAGATAGATAGATATTTATAAGGATGAAAACAACATAATACATAAAGTGATTAACACAAAATTAAAAATATTTGTGAAGCATTTATAAATATAGAATTATATAATAATACTCCATTCTCCATGTAAAATATTTGCTGATGATACTAAAATTTATTCCTCCACTGATAGTTATACTTTATTATAGAATTATTTAAATTCTTTGTTTGAATGGTCTGAGAAATGGCAAATGAGTTTTAACATTTCTAAATGTAAAGTTTGCACATTGATAAAAAATAATCCATCGCAAAATTATTATGTGGACTATGATGAAAATGTTTTCCCATCAGTATGTGAATCAGAGAAAGATGTTGGTGTTATATTCGACAGTAATCTTAACTTTGACCTACATATATATAATTGTATAAACAAAGCTAATAGATTGTTTGGGATTATTCACAGGAATATGGACACCTATATGGACACCTTTATGTTTATTTCTCTTTATAAAACCATGATTAGATCTGTATTGGAGTATGGCAATTGTATTTGGAGCCCTATATTTAAACGACAGTTTATTGATATTGAGAGAGTTCAGCGAAGAGCAAACAATATATTACCTGTAATCGAATTGTTGTCATACGAGGAAAGATTAAAATATCTTAGGCTTCCTTCATTGAAATACAGAATAAGAAAGAGGGGAGACCTTATTCAATTATATAAAATTGTTCATGGTATTGACAACGCTGACCATAATATATTCTTTAAATATTCCATGTAACTTTAATCAGAGGTGACAGATATAAGATATATGTTTTTGGTTGTTCAACGTCTATAAGATATAATTCTTTCATTTTTAGAACTGTACATGCTTGGATTAGTTCGACATTACAGACAAAGTGCTTAAAAAAAAACAACAGAGATTAATTTAAAAAGGCTGTGGATAGGAAGCTCCATGCCATCATGTTTATTTATGATATTTGATATTTTTAACTCTGTTATGTATATTATTTTAATGACTCAGGGCATTTATAGGTATTGTATATACTTAGATCAATGCAGATCAAACCACAACTTACAAGTTTCGTGTATTTGAAAACATCAGGTGGTGACATTCTTCAATAAGTGTTTCTTACGGTGTCGGCAAGAAGAATATATTTCTTTTCTGTAGTTCAATGGTGGTTAACGTTGAATTATTTGAATCACTTATTTATGGACACTTTTCCTCAGCACTTTGAATTTTCCCGGATGAATCTTAAGTCCTTTGGAAAGCTCGTTGAGGTGGGCTGTCTTTGCTTGCATATGTACTTGACTATGCTATATCATCAGCATAGTCAAGATCGTCCAATTGATTCCAAAGTGTCCACTGCAGTCCGTTTCTGCTTCCGTTGGTGGTTTCTTTCATGATCCGTGGATAGATCATCATCCGTTTAGTGTCCGCAATCATCGGGTTGATTATTCTGACACTTTTTAAAATATTTTTGGAGAATTTTTTAAAATGTTATTATGTTTTAAAATCATTGTTCTTCTTTTTTTTTTTTTTTTTTTTTGGGGTGGGGGGGGGTGGGGGTGGGGGTGGGGTGGTGAGAAGGAATCGTATATTGGATGAGACTACGAGCTCTAGCATTGAAAAGGTCAAGAGTCCCAGATGTCACCGCAGCCTGCGTCAGTTCATCATTCCATTCCATTATTGTGCGCGGCAGGAGGGAGAACCTCCTGTAGTCCCTCAGACATTGGATACATTGGTTCACCTGAAGTTAGTGCCGTCTTCTGTTGCGTGGTGGTGCCGCCCTGATTTTGTCCGTATTGTTTTTCTGGCTCTTTCCAAACTCCACCTGTACTTGGCCATGTCCGATTTTATACAGCATGGAGAGTCTTACAATTTTTCACCTGCTCTCCAGGGTTTCCCAACCTAATTCTTCAATGAGCTATTGAACGCTTTCTCGGCGTTGGTATTTGTTGTTTACAAAGCGACCTGCTCTTCTTTGTACCTTCTCGATGGCGTTAACCTGCTCTTCGATGTATGGGTCCCATACATAAAGTACTCGCATACTCCAGGACTGGAGTATAGATAGATAGATGGATACATAAAATATAAAAAGATACTTAGATTGACATTGTTGAGTTCACTACTTCGAAGTTTCATGTACAGATGATGCACAATCTTCACAATCTTCTCTCTGGAGTGTTCATAATTATACTAGTGTTCATAATTATACTAGTCTTCATAAGTATACTAGTCTTCATAAGTAAATATTAACTTTTTTAAATAACTGCGACCAACTCCTTTGAAATAAACATGTCAATAATGCACATCTTTAGAAAGGTAACTTATTATTCTTCCGATGATATATTACATGGTATTATTGATTAACCAATACATTCACTACGACCGTTTTAATAGAGCGCCGTCAACTTTTCGAATTGCAAATATATTGAATTAAGAAAAAACTTTGATCTTCAGACGATGCGGTGCATTATGACACCTTTAGATGCCGCCAATGAACAGAGTTGATGTAAACAGTTACATTCCTTCATGCACTGTCAATTGGGGGTATAGTTAGGTTATGATTTGGGGAGATATCATGGGGGGAAGGAAAAAAGAGTTGGAGCACATTGAGCATCAATTTACATCAGAACTCTACATCAGGGATATTCTCGCTCCTTATATTATCCCGTACTTCCGTGATCACGCCTTTAAAACAAATCTTAACCTGGCAATGCAACTGCTTATCTAGCTCGCACAACTGTTTCATTTTAAGAAGACTCAGGTAGTAACGCTGCGAGTCCTTGCCAGCCATTCCCCCTGATATGAACCCCATCTCATTGGACACTAGGAAGTGAAATGTAAGGAAACAGGGACGATGCAGAGATTCAGTCCAACTGTTTGATACCCTCATTTGGCATAATTTTTTTCTCAAAAGGCGGTCCTAAGAGGTACATATATTAATTATTTTATTCACATTGTGTTTGTCTTCTTTCAAATTCTCATTTTCATACAGTCGATAAATAGAGTCCTTATTAATCTAAAACCGTTAAAGTAAAATGATAAACAATGTAAAACTATTATTTAAAATATATCAATTGCATTCTTTTTAATTCCTGATAACTTTTCACTGTTTAAGACTGCCTTTTTCTCGAAACAAGAATTGTTTCCCATTTCTCACTCATTCTTTTCCCACCTGTCCATTTGGCAACACGCCATTTCCGTTTCAGTGATTTCGAAAATTTGTTGTTTGTCTAACAATCTAGTTACGACAACAATGCATACATCAAAAGAAAGAAAAATTAATCTAGTTTTCAAAAATGTAAGACATACAATTTCTGATATGATGATATTAAAAAAAAAAAAACAACAACCAGCAAACAAAAGTGTATACTTACGTTTGAACGCTAGCATATATATCAACAGGCAGAGCAATCATACTATTGTAAAATATCTACCAAATGGCATCAGTAATCGAATCAACACAAA
This sequence comes from Aegires albopunctatus, assembly GCA_032466395.1. Taxonomy (NCBI): domain Eukaryota; kingdom Metazoa; phylum Mollusca; class Gastropoda; order Nudibranchia; family Aegiretidae; genus Aegires; species Aegires albopunctatus. Next base: position 442 of record JASKDV010212849.1, on the reverse strand, counting down.
TTATAAGAATGAAGATCTATTTCGATAAGCATGCCCCATCTATGCAGATGCCCTTAAAAAGACTGAATTTAATACGGAAGTACAGTTTGATCAAAAAGCCAAACACAAGGTCCAATGTAAAACAAACAAAACAAAAAGAACAAGAAAAATCACCTGGCTTAACCCATCAGTTAACAGTAGCGTACCTACGAACGTCGGTAAAATGTTCCTCTCTCTGATCGACAAACATTTCCCATAAAACAACAAATTGAGTAAGATCATCAAGAGAAATAACATCAAAATAAGTCACAGCTGCATGCCGAATGTAAAACAAATAATCTCAAACCGTAACAAACGTCTGCTAAACAGTCATCTCAAAGTAAGTTCATCTCAAGAAAAGTCTTGTAATTGCAGAATAAAGAATGATTGTCCATTGGAAGAAAAATGCCTTACAAAATGTTTA
>JASKDV010212838.1:0-10225 GCA_032466395.1 Aegires albopunctatus | reverse complement strand
AGAGAGAGAGAGAGAGGGGGTTGGGGGAGATAGAGAGGGGGAGCTACCGAAGGAAAGAGAAATAGACATACCGCGATGCATGTTATTACAATGTATACATTTATTTCTCTCCATCAGTTACGAATGCAACCATCATTATGACAGATTACGTTCCCTGTTCTCAGAGCTATGTTGCTGTGATTTCATTCAAAGGACGCTAAGCTTCTAACATTTTGTTGACAACAGTCTATAACCCTGCCGTTGGCATCCTAAAGGCATTATATTCTTTATATTCAATAAATATACTGCATTTTGGAGGCAGATGTCAGAACATATGACCAGAACTCACGATATCGTAGATCTAGTCCTCAAAACAGTATATCATGTGAACCGATTTTCGCAAATTTCGTTCAAAACAAACACGAACGAAGTCTACTAACAATCGAATGATTAGTTAACGTGACAATCAATTACTTAGTACATGTACAATATAATTATATGTCGTAATTAGATCATAAAAGAATTGGAATTTTATTTTCGACTACTCTTCGCGCATGTGTAGAACTTAGATCCAAATTAATAGATTGTAATACAACCACAAACATTAAATGCATATAGATGTACAGCCGTGTAGATCTAGATAGAATAAAAGAGCTAAGATTGTTGGAGTGGACAGGAAAATGAATACATTTAACAGCAAATCAGACTAATTTGCCTCGACCATGGAGGAAGAAAGAATTTTATGAATTGCTCCATAGTCTGGGCGGATCGGTTTGTATTTTGACTTTTGGCCTACACATGAGGATTTAGGATTGTTTGTTGTTGTTTTTTTTGTTGTTGTTCAATTTTATGTGACTATGATAAGAAATCAAGGATGGAAATTAATAGCGCTAGAGCTCATTAGATATAACTTACTTCATTGTAAGTAATTAAGAATTCAAGAGCACAAAGAAAATCTTGGACAATGGCGGTTATTTCATCAAAAGATAGTCGGAAGGCGTAGCCGCAGAGACGCTGTCAAATTTACATTTGTCAAAGTTTTGTGGGGAAAACAATTAATGAAAAATATACTTAGTGTAATTGTTTAATCCAATATGACAAAGAAACATCAATGACGTAGTGTAAGAGAACTGGGCTTGAGATCACACAAAATCAAGCCGTTTCATTGGTCAGTGCATCACTATTAGGCTTGAATATTTCATAAGTGGATTTACTATCAAACCCGTTTTATTTCGGCTGCTTCTAGGTCTAGAGTTTATTATATTATAGCCTGAAGGCTCAAGGTGAGTAAGAGTAACACTCTTGTTTAAGTAAAAGTTAAAATGCAAGTTAACAACGAAAAATACCATAATTGAGTAATTGATTACAAAACATTATAATGTTGATCATTTCCGAAGTCAAAATCAAGGGACAATAACAAATCATTCTTAACTTTGAATTGAACTTTGAACTTAACCTTCACGGAAGTTGATATAGACGCCAGAATGTTCGAGTTAATATGAACGCCTCACCGATAGTAATGCGATCTTATGGACGTTCCTTTTGTGGGTATTTAGAACTACCCCTTTCTAAAGAAAATTCGTACTTGAAGCAGGGTAGGGCCTACTACCTTGAATTATATAACAATATTTTATAACAGACAGAATGTGCGTTAACAAATTATCGATTTTATGTTACAAACTGCAAGTATAATAGTTTAGATTAATTTCGACGAATGTGATTTTGAGGCAACTGTGCATTGGAATTCTTTATCATTTTCTGCCATCTACCACCGTTTGTCAGGCATAGCATCAGAAAGGAAAAATAAGGTAAAATGTGAAGCAGCCCCCATTTTCCCCTACCCCAACAGAAAACCCCCCACAACAACAACAAAACGCAAGTGAAAAAAAATGGTTCACACTTTAAAAATTGTCATTTATTACGCCCAACTAAATTTGTAAAACCAATATGGATAATATTGATTTTCTTGGTGATAAAATATTTAACTACAATCTTTACTAATACAATTAATTAAATTGCATTTTGTATTTTCTTCTCAATGGCTCTACATCCCAGAACGAGGAATCTCGATTACGTTTACCACCCCGCACTTATAATATTTATAATTATAGATAATATACTAGGGCCATGTTATCTTTTGATTGTAGGTAAGCCTGTTTTGTGAAGACAGAATGAAAATGAGAATGAAAATGAAAGGAAAAGAACATCCAGAAATTTCAAATAAAAAAATAATAACAAAAACGCCCCAAAATAATAAAAAGCATAATAAAGTTGACAAGCCATAAAATCCACAATGGACTGGCAATATTACTCCGTTGACAAGCCATAAAATCCACAATGGACTGGCAACATTAGTCCGTTGACAAGCCATAAAATCTACAATGGACTGGCAACATTACTCCGTTGACAAGCCATAAAAGCTACAATGGACTGTCAACATTACTCCGTTGACAAGCCATAAAAGAAACAATGGACTGGCAACATTACTCCGTTGACAAGCCATAAAAGCTACAATGGACTGGCAACATTACTCCGTTGACAAGCCATAAAAGCTACAATGGATTGGCAACATTACTCCGTTGACAAACCATAAAAGCTACAATGGACTGGCAACATTACTCCGTTGACAAGCCATAAAAGCCACAATGGACTGGCAACATTACTCCGTTGATAAGCCATAAAAGCCACAATGGTCTGTCAACATTACTTCGTTGACTAGCCATAAAAGCTACAATGGACTGTCAACATTACTCCGTTTACAAGCCATAAAAGCCACAATGGTCTCGCAATGTATCATAGGGAAATATACATCAGGTCAGTAGCACACACACAAGAAAAGGGGGGAATGAGATCTTGTGAATAATTGAATCTTTTTGTGGTAATCTAAGTTATCAATGCCATGTACTATTTTATACAACTATTTTGATTAATCCCCTCTCGTTCTTCTATACTTTAAGGGAATTTGAACATATTCTCTGATAATCGATCGTCGTTTAAACAAAGGTTTTCATATACAATTAAAGTATTCCAAAATGGACTGAATGATCAACTTGTATAAGGTTATGAATATATTTACATCCAAATAATTAAAACTTCTAAATATAATATCAATATGTTTTGTAGCCTTATTGACACAATTATGAATATGTATGTCAAAATCTAAGTTTTAATCAAACACCACACCAATGTCCTTTTCTGACTCTGTCACTTTCAAAATATTATTCTCATCTATGCAGTAGTCATGATGTGGATTATTATTACCAATATGTTAGATTGTGCATTTGTTATTGTTGAGGAATAGTTGCGACTTAATAAGACCGAATAAATATTATTTTGTAGTATCATCCAAATTTTGACCGAAGCAAAGATTTTACAAGTTAAATGAATTTTTTTCAGGAAAATCATTTATATACACAATGAAAGGAAATGATCCTATGACACTGCCCAGTGGTACACCACTTTTGACAGGCTTAGAACTTGATGATTCGTTACCTGCAATAATTCATTGACTATGTTCACCTAGAAATACCTTTGTCCAATAAAAAATAACTTTACCTGTTACACCACAAGTTCCACATCACCTTTACAGTCGATCTGGTAACACTTTACGCTACGCCTAGGTAATGAGTTTTCAGGAAGTGTGATTGCCCATGCACACTTCTTTTCCCTTAGATCTTGAGAGACAACTTCAATACGTCTGAAGGAGGAGGAATCTGCAGGAGTAGTACTCTAAATTATACCATGTTAGAAATTGAATTTTGCCAGGTCGTTTTGCAAACCACCGAGGGTTCTTTACATGCGCAACAAAGGCAAAATGTACCTCCGAATTCTTCGTCCGTCTCCGATTGGACAAGGCACTTATATCCTACCACAGGATAATGGAAAAGAAAAATAATCGTAAAATTAGATTTCAACATAAAGTCCGCATCGAACTGGATTCGAGCTCGTATCGAGCGCGAACCGGCAACCGTTTTGGTTTTGTAGGCCAGCGCAAGAATCTACTGAGCAGTCCGCTCCCCATATAGTAAGAAGAAAATACTGTACAAAACAGCATGGATGATAACATGCTATAACAATCACAGAGTTCAATTTAATCGACACTTAAATAAAACAAAGATTTAAATTAGTGATATGTATCATCTCTCTTTATTATCTTTGTCGTTGCTGGCGTAGAACTTTTAATTTCCTTAAGGAAAATTTAGTGACTTTGCATTTCTCAACAACAAATACAGAACAAGTACATGTAAAAAGATTGAGAAAGACGATACGTTACGACATTGAATGGGTATTCGTAGAGAGTATATATCATATTGCAATATTCTCTCATTTGTAGCATTCAGCGCAATAAAACTAAAATCTTCTTTAAAAAGAACCACACAAAAATCCCCACAAAAAACAAAAACAAAACAGAAAGCAAAAATATTACCGAAGTGTAACCAAAGTCCTCCTTCCCGGTCCAAGAAAAAAGTAAAAGCCACAGGAAAATGTTAATGAAGCCAAAAGAAAGTGCATCGGATTAATTAATAAGTATACTACACAATTCCGATAGTCATACGGGACACACGTTTAAGTATAAAAGCACCCAGACCTGCAACGCAATTACATGCGATTTCCATATTATCATTATATCGTGCCGAGTTGAACCTTGACCTTACAAATGACTGATGTAATCAAAGTTGTGAATGGGTTTTTCCTAGCTCGAATGAGTTTGAAACATTGTGCCAAAAGAGTAAAAAAAGAATTGACAAATAAACACCGGTGTAACCGAACAGAATATATCCATACCTGGGCAGAATATAGTTCCTCCCGGATATATTCTGTTCTAGGGCATACTATACCCCCCATGTACCACCAAATATTGATGTAAGCCTACAGCATTGGTTTGGATTCCTTAGTAGGTCTACACAAGACTAGCGGAAAGCAGAACCCGCGATGAAATTTGAATTTAATTAATAACAAATTGGGTGAAACATCTTACAGTAAATCTGGGGATAAAGAGTGATTGGGGGAAATGGGTTTCAGATTAATAATATTAAAGACATTAAGAATACGAACTTATCCCCGAGATAATCCAAACCAAAGTACTGCAGGTGGGACTTTTGATAGAACTAATTGATTTCGGTCTATTTTTTAGAGATTCAATAGTCGATTAGGTCGAAGATTGCTTTCTGCCACTAGGGCGGAGCGATTCCGTGGCGTCGTAGAGGTGGTAGGTTCGTTTCTCTCTGTATCACTGGATTTTATTCGTTCCTTTCTTTCTATAGTATCTCGTCTTCGTCTCTAGGGGGTTGCTGAGAGAACAATAAGCCTGTCAAACGTGGGAGAGAATATCCACTACAATGTCAAAATTGTTTTAAATTGCTTCGGTCATTCTGAAGATTCTCTTAAAAGAAGTTTTGATTATAGCTCTAAACCTTGAATTATAATGGAAGTAAACGAAAATATTAAAGCTAGCATTGATTGCAGCACATAAAGAATTAAAGGAGGTAAGAACGAGATACATATTTTGGTAAGCTTTCCCCATTTGGAGTTCGGGTACAGCTCCAATAACCTGTATGACGTTGATGGCAATCTTGGGTATGTTGCAGGCCAGCATGATGGCGCAGACAAGTAAGATTTGAACAATAACTTGGATGTCCTTGTCTGATAATTTACCAGGTGCGTTGTCATCCTTATTATCAGTGTTTGCAGTCGCTTTTCGGCGAAAGTTGGCCGATTGTCGTAGTTTTGTCGCAATGACTATAATACATACGGTATCGACTATTACTGAAGGCAACGTGAATACGTAACCTGCTATGAATCTTACTGTATCCTTGATTTGACGTCTTTGCGAAGACATCCATAACATGTTACGGGAAGCATTCATTCTTGGATCAAATCTGTGTTCTATTCCCATATGTGCGAAAATCGGAATGTGCAAGGCCCACACGATGATAAAAATGGCTAAATTAATGTACATGCACCTCTTTCTTGTGAACGTGTTTCTGAATTGTAGTGGCAGACTGACACACATACATCTGGCGACAGTGATGAAAGTTACGTCCAATATTGAAACGATGCCAAGGGTTATACTCGTGTTTACAGAGAAGAAATAAAGCGCCAAGGGTTCAACCATGAAATAATAACTAAACTTCTCTTCTATCGTAGTAAAGACAGTTGCTAAGGACTGAACGACGAACGCAAGACTAAAGGCCAAATCAACGACTGCGAGAAGCAACAGTGAAACCGTTACGCCATCCTTAAGTCCGATGGTAAGAAAGGTTTTGATGTTGAGGGCATTACTGCACGTACCAAAAAATGCTATTGTAATCATCAGACCTGACACGACCTGGTTAAAAACTTCGTATTGTTCATCACTTATTAAGCCCTGCATAACTTCGTTGACAGCATTTTCAATACAGCTGGTGCTATTCACGTTACTGCAATATTTCCCCTTTGCATTCATGTTTATAGTTTCTAACAATAGACGTGATAAACAATACTTTTTTTCCTAGTAAACAGTACGCTAAATGTATTCCAGTGAAGTAACGAAGTTAAAATTGCTCGTTGAAAATAATAATACGCGGCTGGATACTTTACTTCACAATAATTCTCATCAAGTAGAAGCATCAAGCCGAAGAATATGGAAAGCAGATGAATGAGAGGAATAGGGAAGTATGTTGACAATATCTAGTCGTTATATTCTTGCAGTGTACGCTTTATGAAATTAAGGAATTAAGTTCAGAGCCCAAGATACAAGTCGTAATGAGAAGAAGTGATTTCAGCAGAGCGTCTGAATGAATCTGGATTGACATTAGGCGTTGAGCCCTAATCCATAATGCATTGCCAGTAACTCTGTCTTCTTCTGCCTTGAATTTATTTATTCAGGTTTATGGCCAACGAATCGTATTTAATTGAATGATGTATATAATTTGTGTTATTGATTGTTGTTCTTCATTCCTAGGGAAAAATCCTCACAAAGATCACATAATTACATGATCGTGCCTATTTTCACACAGATGTTGTAACATTAAAGATATTAATTTCAAGCATACAGATGGAGTGACAAAGACATACACGTATAAACGAACAAATTTTTGGGTAAAGAAAATTGGTTATTTTTACTTGTTTAGTAGGTTACCAACACTTATAGGCAATTTGACAAATATCATTAAACCATACTGACAATTCACATTGTTTGAATGTCATTGACATTTCATTGCTATGAGCGCAGAGCCTTCATTCCAGAGGATGTATTGCCCATCTAGAAGGGATCATATTATCATTATCATAATATCTTCTCGTAAATACCCGAGGCGTTACAAGGAGGCGGTATTACCAATAGCATAAAATGTCAGACCTCTCTTACACGTTAAAATGTATTTGTAAAATGTAAATTTTCAAATCGTGTGTTAAGAGATAGGACTTTAACCGATTTAACTATAATATCATTATCATCATCAAATTATACTTGTTTTTTTTACCACAACACTTTACTAGCATCTAGTTGAATTATATCTCATCTATCCTATTACATGTACCGCGTGTTTTGAGTATGATCTTAATAATATAATCTTTTTTTTTTCTTTCAAAATAACAGAGGTTCGCGTTTATAAACATAATTAAACTATGGTGGAAAATTTATGAATTTGCTTTGCATCGACTTATTTCATATGATTATATCAATCTATATTATTGGAATTGACTATCGTTCATTATGAAACCTACTCTAATATCTCTGATTTCGTAGTGTGTGTGACTGTACGTATGTGTGTGCGTGTGTGTGTTTGTGTTGTTGTTTTTCATCGATGAAAGGCTTAACCTATATTGAAATGATTTATCTGCGATTAAAATAATAATAATAACATTGTGACAGCAGTATTATAATGACAAGGTTCTTTGCTAAAAGTAGTTTCTCTCAGACGCCTTATTCAGTGGGCGGAGTCTGGGCGGGGCTAAGCGAATGGAGTCGAGACATGACGTGAGGTTAGACAATCAAACATTTCGAAATGAGCAACCAGGGAGCACCTCTGCCGTTTTCAAATGAAAGGGCGTAAATTCAATCTTTCTTCTTCTGCAGCTACGACCTTTCATTTAAAAAAGACAGAATCTATGTCAACACAAGCATAGTCTTACAAAATGATATAAGAATGAACGAATTTTTAAGAGAAATCTATGTGTAGAAAAGCGACAGGTTCAGAACATCACAGTCGAGGATAATACGGATTACCGACTGTTGCCAAGAACAAATATATATTAATATTATCATAATAGTAGTGTTACACTAGCAGCAATGCGACCGCTACCATTTATTTCTTAGTGTATTTCAAAATCGTACTTAACTAGGAATATCGTATCATTCATTCGTATGGTTCGCCTTCATAGATTTTAGCACGACCGACATCAAACATAATGAAGTAAGTTCCATAGATCAAAATTTTGGTCCGGTTCCATCGACGTGAAGATGCGACATAAAATTACATTCTGGACATGACTTCATAATTTAACTTCATCTTTAGACATCAGTCATTTAACGCAAGTGCTGGAAGAGGAAATCAGAGTTGAGAGCTTAAGAGACAAGTCGGAGAGCATACTAGGCTGCAGGCAATTGAGTATAAGATACCCATACAATTTTAGATGAAAGACACCGATACTTCATTGCTATTCAATAGCAATATTGTCAAAGATATTGATATAATTTGCCTTGGTTGCTGGGGTATTAACTTTACTCATTTGTCCCCAGAACGTCACATAACGCAGAAAGACAATCGATGACGAAACTGATGACAAACTTTCATCAAATATTATTTCGATCTTTCCTGAGATACATGACATTTAACCGATAGAAGGTCTGAAAATTTCACGAGCTGATGAGTTGGTATGTGATGCTCTACTGATTGGCCTTTGACAGCTATCATAAATACGAGAAGATAAATGTACTTCAGTATAAGAAAACAATAGAACATATTATGAACATAGTTTTCACTCTAAGAATTAGTTTCAGAAGAAAGGACTACTTCCAGAGATGTGCATCGATGTATGTAATTGAAGCAAGCATAAATGGAATCGTTCCAAAACTACGATGTACAAAATCCAAGGTAATGAACGATAATTCCCGAATCGAATACAAATGGACATACTATCGATGTAACCGTCAATCGCACTCCCGTTTTCATGATCTTCCTAAAATTCCACGTAACAAGAAAGGCGTATTAGTTTCTGTCTATTGGTTTCATCAACTAATTTTCGTAGAAGGTCCTTCCCACTTCTTTGTATGTATGGAGAGGTTGCTCGTTTTGTTCCTACATCCATCCAATTTTGATTGTCATGTTATATCTTCTCATTTCAGATCTTCATTCATTATGACTAATGAGATTACTATTGGTCTTCTGAATGAAAATTATAGGCATGAGATAAAGGACATAGATTTTAATACAAAATAGCCAACAAACAAACAACAAATATGAAAATCAAGCTTACAAAACTCATCATCATCAGTCTCAAGATACGCAGACATTTCTGGATTTTTCTTCTCTTTTACGGGTCAAAAGCTGAAGAAATACTAGTGAAGAAATCGCCAGATTGATGATAATATAGACAAAGCACATGGTTATATTAACACAACTATACGTCATAGCATTCATGCATTCGACATTACGCTAATTTTGTTTCCATCCGGCGAGACCACTTACATGCTGCCAACGAGCAAAGTTAAGCCACAGAGGACTAAAATGAGAAATTATTTATTAGCAGAAGAAGACCGGATTATTATGACTCTATGGTCATGGCCTAACACAGAGACACTTGTAATATTTATTTTCATATATGTTGTGTTTTTTTCTGTTGTAACGTCGCTGTATGCAAAAGGGATCAAATATCTTCTCAAAAAAAAACCAAAAAAAAAAACCAAAAAAACAAAACAAAACCAGAGGCCGAAATGGGTCTCGGACCATCGACTTCAGGTTTACAGTCAGCATTACCTTTAGCTACATAGTCATCTAGTCCTCCGTTATACAATTGTCGAGGAGCAATATAAACGTATTGTACGCGAGAGACATTTATTTCAATTTTAACAAAGATGTGGTTATAGTGAATTTAATAATATATATTATTATCTGACATGTTCATGAAAATGTCACGATAGAGACATCAACTTTCAGCATGTATATAAGAGGAAAGAAGAGAAGAGAAGAGAAGAAGAAGAAGAAGAAGAAGAAGAAGAAGAGAGAGAGAGAGAGAGAGAGAGAGAGAGAGAGAGAGAGAGAGA
>JASKDV010212827.1:0-10225 GCA_032466395.1 Aegires albopunctatus | reverse complement strand
GCTTTGCCCCCCCCCCCCCCCCCCTGATGTCGATGCAAACTTGACCTAGGTCACACACGTGCTATTTGGATGCAAAGAAATTATGGGAGACGGTTGATGTTTCTTTGTTTCTTTGTTTTTCTGGTTTCTATTTTTTTTTCATTATCTGGTCAGATGACCCTTCCCAACATTCCAACATTCCAATAAGATTGCAGATTGCGTGAACTATATGCCATTTGGAATTTTTGTCTGTTTTTTTTTTTTTAACCATTAGGTCATTCTAATGTTAGGATTACATGTGTCCATCTTTTGATACGTAATTCTGCGCCGTTTCCACCTGCCACTTTTTTCAACAATCTCACTTTAGTCGGCTGATATAAAAATTTGTGCCAGGCAGAATCAACGTGGAAAGATGCTCTGAAAGACGGACTCGTGTAATGCTACCTTAATAGTGAAAATGCTCTTCATGTCATGCAATGGTTTGAGACATTTGTTTTAAATCTTGTCCATTAATTCATGCCTTGATACGTGTTGTCATGGTAACAGAGTGATTCGATTGCTCCAATTTTTGTTGTTGTTGTTTTGGATGTGATTTCTATTTTTAGTCTTAAGTTAAAATCTTTTCTTACCTAAAATTGAAGATGATGTTTTTTCTATATATATAATATATTTATCTTAGTTGAAATGTAAAAAACTATTGTGGTATTCTATACACTTGTAGTGATACAACTTGTTATTTATAGTGGTATGTTATATGAAATTGTTAACGTTCCTTGGCTCACGTGACGTGGTGTTTGGCTATTTATTCGTGTTCTCAGGTTGTTCTGAATGTCAACAATAGTAATGATGATACCCAATGTTCATGTTGGTTCCTGGCAACAATAACTCTCAAAGCAAAGTGAAAAAAGTTCCTATTTTTTATTATAACAGTCACAATTAATACGTCATATGTTTTCATCATACATCTACTGGTTCTATCCCATGGGAATTTGGCTTTTGGCATGCAAGATGAAAGGGATTGATAAATATTGCTATATGAATTTCCTGAACAAGCCACAATTAATGTTTATAATAACCGCAAAATTCATGTATTTCTACAAGTCATCTCCGTGAGATATAGATATTATTATCCCTATTTTGGTGTGCACCCCATATTAGTTGTAGAATGTAACGATTGATTAACGCAAATGCTAAGATGACTTTATCATAGCTAGCCAAGGTTAGTTGGTTTGGATCACTCTCAGCTTTCTCCATTACTCAAAGCAAATAATATTTTCAATTCTTCATGCCTCACTCAGACTAGATTTATAAGGTCAAGGTTTCATTTTGAAGATTCTATGTTATAATTCCTTATATAAACTGGCCAACGTTATCACATCCAGTTTTTCAGGTTTCCTTCTGATCCCCGTCTTTAAAATACTTTAAGCTGCTTGGATACGATGAGTGGCAAGTCCTATCAGAGACGGACTATGATATCGGAGGTCCCATGGGTAGACACGCACGTAGCAGAACCCTTGGATGTTTATAAGGCAGTCTTGGAAAATCCTGATATTATTACTTAAGTAGCGTGGAAAAGGGAAAGACCCAGAACAAAAAATTAATTGCGTCACGCTGCCTGTTTGCTTACCATTGGTTCAAATATAAAATTTAGCAATGACGATCTCAATGTAACAAATTGATCTAATTATGATGTGCTAGTTTGCATTGTGAAAGAAATAATTGTATTAAGAACTGCATCTCCTGAGAAGATTGAAACGTACAGGATTTCGTATTTGTGAAAATTAATGTTATACTTTTTAGTCTTAGTTTTGTCCATTCTCAAGCTGAAACAAAGAACTTTAGCAAAGAGTCAAGTTGGTATATTCTCAAGCTGAAACAAAGAACTTTAGAAAAGAGTCAAGTTGGTATATTCTCAAGCTGCGTTATAAAGTCTAAAATGTTTTCACTCACTCACTTGTTAGCCTCATATTGAATTGGTAACGTATGAATGGACACACTTCACCATGTATACGTTGTGCTTCTTTATTAAATGATTGGTGCACGTATTGTATTGCTATACAATGAACACATATGTGATGATAACTGAAAATGATTGGTGCACGTATTGTATTGCTATACAATGAACACATTGTGATGATAACTGAAAATGATTGGTGCACGTATTGTATTGCTATACAATGAACACATATGTGATGATAACTGAAACTGAAAATGATTGGTGCACGTATTGTATTGCTGTCCATTGAATACATATGTGATGATACCTGAAAATGATTGGTGCACGTATTGTATTGCTGTACAATGAACACATATGTGATGTTACCTGAAAATGATTGGTGCACGTATTGTATTGCTATACAATGAATACCGATGTGATGATACCTCCGACTAGTAGCCCTTTAAAACATTTGAGTTGCAAAATGATAATAGACGATCCTCTTTTGTCCACGGTACGTGCAATCATCAGTTACTGTTCTTTCAATTTCAAGAGATTTCGCTTTGGTTATTATTATTTGTCATTGATGAAGCTGATGATGACGTTAATCAATTAACGAATTTGTGTTGAATGAAAGGAAAGGCTTGTTGTGTCAAAGTGAAATAAACAAACCAGGTCTTATGGAAGAGTTACATGCATCCATCTTTCCGTACGTCGTACGTCTTCTTTCTGCGCGCTCTCCACTTGCTACGATATTCAACAATTACTGATTGCGGTGAACGTTTATCAAATACCACAGCAGGCATCATCAACACAGATAGAGGTACCAAAAGACTGATGGATACAAGTAATTCTACTAGTGGAGTCGGGGTTCTCAACGCCTACTTGCACCCTGTGTTCTTTTTCTTCTACGTGTAAATTGACAAACTGATTCATTTAGTGCATTTATTTATAGAGCGTGATTGTCAAATTACTGTCCTCATTCCTATCCTAATAAGAAAGGTTCAAGTGTAGAAAAGGACACGGAAATAGAAAAGTTGGGAACCCTGTCTATAAACCTTCTGTTGTTGTTGTTTTTTTTATATTCTACAAAAAAATTTCTCTTAAATTTCTCATGTCATGCCTTTGCTTGCAATGAAATTATTTATAAGAAAGAGTGATTAATGTTGATCTTTGGTTGATAAATTTAAATTATTCATTAAAATTTATATTCGTCATTTGTTTTGATTACCATAATGCATGTGATTTACTCATAAGTGGTGAAGTTTCTACCGATGATTTATCTTATCTTAGAATTTTGATTTTTCTTCTTCCTCACCTTGACCCTCACCTTGACCCAACGTGATATGTAATGCTGTTCATTGGTAAGACAGGAAGTAAAACTTTTGGATGGTTTAGGATCAATTCTTAGAATGGCGTCAGTAGCTGGATGGTTTGATTGAAATGGGAACCTTCCAGTTTGTTGGTAAGACCTGCGAGATGATTCCACTTTATGCCGTAGAAATGGGAACCTGCCAAGTTTGCTGGTTAGACCTGCAAGTTGATTCCACTTTATTCCGTAGAAATGGGAACCTGCCATTGTGCCAAGTTTGTTGGCAAGACCTGCGAGTTGATTCCACTTTATGCCGTAGAAATGGGAACCTGCCAAGTTTGTTGGTTAGACCTGCGAGTTGCTTCCACTTTGTGCCGTAGAAATGGGAATGAGACCTGGCTCTTCAGGTAATATTGCCGCCACAGGAATCCCATGCTTGCTCGTTCATCATTCCCGGTGAAGCTTCCGACAGGCAGGGAGGTTTTCTTTTGTAAATCTGTATTCCCCACTCTAGTCATTGAGAAGGATTATGGTTGTTGACCTTAGATAGGACGACTTGACTGATATATCAGGATGAATGGTGAATCTATTCGTTAAGATAAAGCAAGTTGAGAAAAGACTTGGTATGAAAATGAAATGAATGGTTGGCATTAAAATAGAGGGGTTATGATTAAAACCAATAATGAGCCTTCTATTGTGCAGGGAACAAAGTTTTAACATCATTATTATCTACCTATAGTAGGAGTCTCAAACACGCGGCCTGCAAGGGATTTTTTTGCGCCGTGCGATGCATTGTTTTATGTTTTGAAAAATTATAGATTAATTTTACTCTAGATCAGCAGTAAATCCATTACGGAAACGACTGAAGAAAACCAGTGACGGTCCAAGTTTTAAGGATTAATTAAATAAAATTTGTTCTTTTTATATTGTTTTTTTTAATTATCATCATTGTAGTAAAATTGCTCAGTCATAATGCATCCCTTAGGCTACTTTACGGAGCTTTATTTGGGCCTCAGGTTTCAGACACCTGATCTATATTGTGTGAAATTGAAATGGCGGAAAGGTCAAGGTACTCTAGGCTATATAAATCAAGGTTATGACCCAAGTCATACAACAGCTGATTTGCTTTTTGAAAAAAAAGACATTCTTACAGATACAATATAAATTCTTTGAAGAGAAAGTGACACATTTATATATGGGGCTTTGGTCGAGAAAATGCTGAAAAATAATTTGCTATTTGTGAATCAGATTTTGTAAGAAATGTTCTGATAATATTCCAGGGTTACTCCCCCGTCCCCCCTCCCCCATTTTTTCGCATTTTTGATGATAACCTTATAGATGTGTAACTTAAAAAACCTCAACCTAAAATTGTTGCCATAATCTGTTTGCTTTTCTTCACGTAATCTACATTCCATTGCCGACTTCAGTGATCGTTAGCTGGAATCGGATTTTGTCCATAACATTATGACCTTGAACTGACTGCAGGACAGTGCCGTGTTCCTTTTGGGTCGTGGGTAACTTTGGCATTTAAATATTTAGAGTAGATCATTTCCCCTTGCACTTGTCTTAAGAAAATTGGTCGCTTTTACTTTTAAGCACAAGAAAGCTAATAACCTTCCACTCTTCTTATTAGAGTCTTGTCTAAAGTAAGAAAATTAGTCACTATCACTATTACTTTTAAGTAAGCACAAGGGGCTAACCTTCTGCTTTTATTAGTGCTTACAAGCGACTGAGATTCTGATTTAATCGTTGCTGTTTTCAATCATTGTCAGAACCATTATGAGAGAAATGTCATTTCAATGTATCACATGGGTTTACCATGTCATTTATTATAAGAAGAAATGATAAGACTCTTGGTGTTTTTGTTTGGGGTTTTTTGTGTTGTTTTTTATTCCTGTTATTCATTAATCTGATTTATGATATTTTTATCTTGTCATCACTTTTCATCTTTTCTTAAAATTCAATAATTATAACTTCTAAGTGATCGCTTTAGATTTTATTGTTAAAAAAATCTTTTGTTGCACATTTTAGGATTGGCCATTCAGGGACAGAAAATGAAACAAACACAAAGAAATCTTCATTTTTAAGGGTCATTTTAGTCACTGATGACAGTCAACGGAGGAAACAGCTTTTGGTCAATAGATGTAGAGTTGTAAAACTTATGGGCAGAAGGCTTTTGGCGCATGTGGAATATTACTTATGTTTATTCAATTTGAAGTAAGAATCAAGTTAATAAATGGTCACTTGATAATTATCAGATAATCTCCAACGAATCCAATATATCACTCAGTAATAATATTTTATCTTTCACCTCATTACCTATAACCAGATGAAACACCATGCCATCCATAGCAATGATTCAGGTGGTTACATTTTGTATTTATTTCACCCTGTCTGCCATAAACGGTTTTTTCTTTATTTCTTCAAAGAATATTTAACTTTGGTTGTGCTTCATCTTTCAATTGCCAATTATTATAATCCAAGATATACCCTATATAAATATATATATATGCTTCTCTTTGGTGTGATGAATGGTTGTTTTGGGGTTGTTTTTCTTGTTATGTTTTGTTGATGTTGTTTTTTTTCACTTTCTTTTGTATTTTTTAATTGAAACTGTACTGGATAAATTTCATACTATGATAAAAGAAATATTTATAAATACATTTATAAGTAGCTATAATATTATATTGAAATAATATATTATGATGATATATGCAGCTGTGGTTTGTGAATTTTTTTGTCGGATTATTTCCTTTTACTTCTGGTTTCTCTTTTTGGGAGTTTTCCCCCTCTTGATTGTGTATGATGTGTTTCACTGTTTTAGACATTTATTATCAAAGAAAGTTTAACAAAGCATTCTATGACTGTATTCTCTTTGTTTCGTTTCATTTGAATGAAACAACTGGAACTGGAAGGATATTTTACCTCACAAGAGAATATCATATCTGTGTGATTAAAATCATTCTTGATTGATATAAAAATAATTTTGTGTTATTTCGTTCATTGAAATCAAATCATGTTCAAGATTCTTCAATTTTCGTAGCCTTTTGATTGAAACTTAATTTTTTTGCTTGTCTCTTTAACAATGGGATAAATTAACAAGTTTTCGCAGAATTATTTTTGCAATCATTGCAAGATGAACCGCCACACATCATTAAAATGAACACAACTATACGTGTAATACCTACAAGCATTTCACCCGCATGTATCAGGTAATTAAATGTAGATATTATGCTAATTGCAAGGTTCTAGCAGGTAGAGTGAATGCATGTATGTTGAGAAAGAGAGGCAAAAGACAACAAGAACAAAAAGCTTGAAATTTTCATGCAACATCTTAGATCTAGATCACCAGCAAGAATCTGGCTAAAGCAAGAAAATAATCCAGGACACCAATCACTACTTCCGTGTTTACAATCGTCATAATTTAGATCTTCATCACTAAATTCACTATTAGAGTCATTACCATTCATTGTTTCAAAGAAAGCCATGGCTTGCTGAACGACTTATTGAAAGATCTACCATTTCAACACCAACGTCCAACTTCACAAAACAATCAAAATCACGTCAGATGGTAGGTGGCACTGTCCAGCCAAGTTTACAGATGCGGTGAGCTACTGGACGTTCCTACAGTCCACCCATTGTTAAAAGAGTTAATGATGTTTTCTTCATGTTCCTTCATTGCCCACTCTTATCACAAGCTGTTTACTACAAGCAAATCTACCTTGTTATATTGTTCCTGTTAGGATAAATCTCACTATCTTGGATCTTTTAGAACTGGCATCTGGCCACCAACACAAGTGATCATCACCACACCAAATTTCATTAAGGAAGAATTACAAATCTTTAAATCTCAATTCAATTAAAACATTTTTTTCATGTTTTTTATTTTTGCATTGATTTTTTACAAATGATTATTATTGGTTTGGGATTGTTGTGTATTAAGGGGAGGGAATTTTGATTATTTATTATATAATTTTTTAAATTCTATCTAATGTAATTATATGCATCATGTGTGATGTGATTCTATAATGCAATAAAGATGTGTTGTGAAATTTGATATAAAAGTCGACATGAAGGCTTTCCTTGGGGATTTGTTGTCTTTCCTTTTTTTAAATTTTTTTTCCCTGCTTTTGTTAGTATGTTACTATTCTTGGGTAAAATTGGTGCACTGTTAAATTCATGATTTCTGTTGTATACACCGCATTTAATTTTTTTGAAAATTAGAAATATTAACTTTAACTAATTCATTCATTGGGACCATCAGTGATGCTATCTGTCTATTAATTAAAATCAACGTTGCGCAATATCTGGAAACCCAAAACTTGAATGCTGAGGCTGAAGGCAATTCTAGAGACTCAAAGTTCATGTTTGAGAATTGACCTTTACAATGGCCAATACAGTTAAGGTGAAGACATTTTTACTTCACTTTTGTGTTCACATTTCACGTAGCTTTTGACTTAGGAATGAGTCTCTAACATTTCACATGGCTTTTGACTTAGGAATGAGTCTCTAGGCCATCCTTTTGTGTTCACATTTCACATAGCTTTTGACTTAGGAATGAGTCTCTAGGCCATCCAAGATGCCAAATATTGAAAATTGAAAAGCACTAAATCTAACTGATGATAAACACCTTGGTCCTAACTCATCTAATTTTTATAACTCATACATTAAAAATCACTTCTATATTCCAGCACTTGTTTATTTACTGGAGAAAAACTCTGGTTGCCTGGCTTCAACTTCAAACTTTTTTTTTTAATATATTTTTGCATTTCAAAGAAATAGTTTTTATTTATGCAATTGTTTTCTATTTCTCAAATTTAAATTGTCCATACTTTGTTCCCAATGTAATGGTTGGGCTCAATGTTTCACTTTGATTGGATTGCTTTCCTTTTCTTTCTTCTTAGTTCCCAATGTAATGGTTGGGCTCAATGTTTCCCTTTGATTGGATTGCTTTCCTTTTCTTTTTTCTTAGTTCCCAATGTAATGGTTGGGCTCAATGTTTCACTTTGATTGGATTGCTTTCCTTTTCTTTTTTCTAACCTATTACTATTAATGTCGTATCCCTAAAATTTTGCTTTGTCTTAAATTAAAGTTATGAGATCTTTGGTAAATAAATTTATTTCGTTGTACGTACATACGTAACTACTAGTACAACCTCTTGCAATTCACAGCATGGCATGCTTTCATTGACTTGCATTTAATCCATTGATATGTCACTGAAGATAATTACTATGGAAGTGGAAGTAATGAAAAGTCATTATTGTCATCTCACTATGTTTTACATTATTTAGAAATGCATGTGAATGTGTTTAGTAAGGAATAAATGTATTAATTTTTGTTTACTCTACGTGTCAAATGTGAAGACTCCACAGGAGGAGGATAATGGTCACATCTTTACTTAGATATGGTCAATATTCTTACATCCAATTAAGATAGATAAGATAAAACTTTATTATCCAAGAGGAAATATTGGTTCACAATTGATTGATGGCATATGATAATGATAAACTTAACAGCAGCACATATGATAAAGTATAAAACGTATTCCTTCAATCAAACACACAGCTTACACATACGCATACATCCAATATCACACTCAAGTCCCAAATCATAGAAGTATTTAGTAGGTCATGGCAGTCAACACACCCGATGGCTGCCAAATATAACCCATAATCGTAGTGATTAAATAGAAATAGTTTTTGTACAATGAACACACTGGAATCCAAACAGTGCTTCATTATGAATAACCCTAAGGACTTTATCAAGTGGAAGTTATAGAATATCAGAAACTGAGTACAATACCAGCATTAGAAAGAAAATTATATTGAAAAGTCAGGACAGTGACTGCGTTTGTTTTTCCTGTGGTCTCCTCATATTTCAACAACTTTAGTTGTTAATTAAAGTTCAACTATAATAGAATTTCACGTGTATGTAAAACTGCGCGACGTTAACCATTCCATTATCAGTATAATCAAACCATTTTGAAACTTTCTCTACATCATTGAATTTGCCTAGAATCTAATCTATGCATAGTCCTAATATTCTTTTCAAAACGTTGTTGTTGCACATTTTGATTTTAATGGATGTGGCCATACAGTAGGGAGATTATTTTTTATTTTTGTTTTTTATTTAACTAAAAGGTCGTATATCCGATCATTGACCAATAAAATATTACATGAAGAGTTGTCCTACCTGTATCATCTTTCTTGTACCATTCCCCGGGGATCAGTGCTACCTTGAAAGTCACTTATTGATTTTTAAATCCAATATTAATGAATCATCAAGCACTCTATTTAACGAAGAATATAAAATTAAAGTTAAAAGAAATTAATCATCCATCTTTATGTAAGTGTAGGATACTTTATGCTATTTATAAATTGCTGGAATTTTTTTAAGGAAGATTTAAGCTGTGCATCTGTTGTTATTTTCATTATTGTTAATTCAATATGTTATTCCAATCATTAGGTTGTTATGTCTTGAAACACTTCTTCCATTCCATCCTATATGCGTATGCCATAAAATTCCATTTTTAAAATAGTTGACATTATCTATGACAAGAGTAAAGTGACCCTAGAATAAATATATACAATTTACTTGAAAGTGAATTTTAGAATACAAATAATAAGCCTTTCATTGTGACCAAGTGTCCTGGAGGATGATCTGACCTTCCAAGGTCAAGGATTTCTTTTCTCTTTTTCTTGCTCTGAGTTTCATTTCCAAGATTTGTGCAATTTGACATCTGAATGAATCTTGTCTGAGTGATTTTTACTTTTTCAATTTTCTAAATTAGTGTCATGGCTACGACTAGATCTAGGAAAAATTGAATTATGTCATAGAAATTTTATTTTGCCATTCACATTGAAGTTACATGCTTTTCTTATAATGAACATTTCAATATATGACATCATCATCATTTTAATTTTAATATTATTATTATTATTATTATTATTATTATTATTATTATTATTATTATTACTATTATTATTATTATTATTATT
>JASKDV010212805.1:0-10225 GCA_032466395.1 Aegires albopunctatus | reverse complement strand
CCCCCCAAATAAAATAAAATAAAAAAACAACAACAACAAAACGACAACAACAACAAACAAACAAACAAAACAACAATCCCCCACAAAACCAAACACAACCATGAGACAACAAGAAGTAAACAGAGAACCAAACAGATACCGATAGCCCGTACGCCTACATTTCCGCGCTTTGTCAATAAGGTTTGTTTATTTCAACCATTAGAACCGAGGCTACTCTAGTAGGTCTACTTATAACAGATACTGCGAGGTCGCTCATGCGAGACAGAGCACGCAAAACTTGATTCCAAAAGCGCTAGCACTCTATGACACCATTTAAGTCTCACGAAGAGTTTCCGTTGGCCAGCCAATGAGTCTTGACTAACCAGTTTCCGGTGCTTTTAGAGTCCGCCATTGCTGCTAAGCTAAAGAGCTTCAAGCCTCCATTTGTGTAACATTTGTGTAACATTAATTGTGTAACGACCTTTACTTCGAACCATGAGGTTGCTTTATAGACTCTACGACGATGTCATTGTTTGTAACAACCTCTTTTGAAAATTAACACCATCTACTACAACAACAAACTTGTAACATAATATTTCTTATCTTGCAATAATCAATTTTATAGTCTTCCTTAATGAATGCGATAAAAACCTTTTTGATTTGAAATGAAGGTGACAATGTATCATCTATTATCAAATGACGGTGGACAAAACTTAGGAACTCCTAACTGAGCATTTCCACACCTCCTAGACACACGAAAATTGGCACAAAATTGTAAAAAGCATTTGAAATTGGAGTGGTAATAATATCATAACCACAAGTGCAATATTTGTAGCATAAAGAGCAAAAATGTGTTGATGCATTTCTGACGAGAAACAAGTCGAACTGCGAATGGCTGTCTGTACCATGCATTACATTTCTGCTAGCTAGAGGTGTGCGAGTCCACTAGTCTGGACTCGAGTCTTTGGCTAAGAATAGAATTTAGATTTTATTCTTTCTATTACAAATGTGAAATTTGGAACATCGAACACGATTAGATAGATCTAGATTCTATTCTTTACTATTACAAAGGTGAAATGATCTAGAATCTAGAATCTTGATCTATATATGGCCTATAACAAGTGAATTCCAAATGATAATTTCCCTTCTGGGATAAATGAAGTGGAATTTTATAGTTTTATTGTATTTTCTTATAGCATCATAGCAACATTGAATGTCCAACTCACTTTCTTTCTTATCCTTGCTGCTGTAGTTGGTGGTCTTGACAAAGCGAACTGTATTAGAAGGCGCTCTCCTACTAATTCTCCTGCCTGTGGACGTAACGGTTCGTCTTTGTCTAAATCTGCTTCAAGAACTTCTTGATCTTCTTCCTCATCTTCGTCGTCATCCTCTTCATCAGATTCGTAATCTTCTCCATTTTCATCTTTAGTTCAATAAAAGGAAGAAACATAAAGAAATGCTTTTACTCCCCTCATGAATCTATCATACCTGCATGGAACTCATAATAATAAACATTCTTCAGAGAGAGAGAGAGAGGAAGGAGAGATAGACAGAAATCAGAGAGAGAGTGAGGGAAGTACGTAGAAGAGCAAATGAAACGTGAAATGTAGTTAATCCTAATATTTGAAATGATTCTATGATCTTACTGGAATTGAGTTGCTTGATGATAAACTCGATTTGCCGATTCATGTCAGGCTGGTCCTCTTTCAGGAAACATTTGAGAATTTCCTCCATGCCCTGGGAATCAAATTACAAAACCAATTCTCTTGAACGACATCGTATCGCAAACAAATCACAAAATTTATATTACAACGATAGGTATGCTTGCTTGGTTATCTATGGTAACAAAATCACGGATTGGTTGGTTGGGTATTCAAGGTAACAAGAAAACCAAGATAGATTTGATATTTGCAAACAAGTTTAAAAAATTTCTGTAAATTTTCATGAATATACTTTTGAGTAAGGTATAAGTACAAATTAAAAATAGAAAGAAAACGACAAAACTAACAAGAAAGAATAAAAGCAAGATTCTTCTTATTTTTTGGGCAAATTTTCAAAAAGAAGTAGAAACTACTAGCTCAAGAGTAGGTTAGTTTTTTTAATAATTTGCTTTTTGACTCACCATCGCTTTTGCATCTTCCCTTATTGCAGGAATGGCCAGAATGCTGTAGAGGGCGCCATTCACATACGGTCGAATCTAAAAAAGAAAAAGAAAAAATCTTTTTAAACTTTTTCTTCTTTAAATAAACTGACAAAACTCAATTTAGACCGAGTATTACTGTCAATAAGCCCTGTCTTAAATTGTGAAAAATGCATTGCTGCTAAAAGTGCCGTCTAGATTATAGCTTCGTTTAAAAAGGAATTTGAAGAGAGAAAAAAAATTCCAAAGGTCAGAGGTCTGAATAATGGAGGCAGTGATTGGTTACTTTCTCTTGAATTCACTTTTGAAGAAGGTCTCCAAAACTGTATCTGCAGTTATAATGAATTTTACAGACCTGCCATTCTTTATTAATAATAAATGGTACTTATATAGCGCTCAACCCCAGGAAATAGCCGCATTCTGAGCGCTTTACAATAGCGATAAAGATTGTCATCATGTTCACAAAGACGTTTATTATACATAAAGATTAAATAGAATTTGAAATAAATAAATATATATGCAATAAAAATATATAGGCAGTTAACATCAAAGGCATAGCAAATATAAATTGATAATATGTAAAATTATACAATGGGAAAAGATACAATTTGAATAGAGCGTAAATAGGTAAAAATTTAGCCTACAAATATCATATTAAGCATAACATTATTAAAAATCTAATTTTTCATTATACATAATTCTGATGGAATGCAAGACCATGGATCACTTTTCTACTCTCAACCCAAAAGAACCTCAGGTGCTTTTAAAAGGGCGTTTCCGGTATGATCTGATCACGCGCACGCCTTATAATTTGGTCAAGCGCTTGTCAATGGCAGCCATCTGGCGAGCGCCAGGCTAATGTCTCGAGAAACAGACCTTGACTTCTTTAATTGGAAATTTCCGGTTGTTTTCCTAAATAAAGAAAGTAGTCCTGATTGGATAGTATTTTAAGATTCCAGCCAATGAGATTGCAAGCTTTATTTACCTCGGAGCTCTCCCTGCCAATTTGTTATACATTGATAAAGAGAAGCTATTTCACCGTGTTTTGGTTCAACACACTGTGTGACCTATATTTTTTTATTTTGAGTTGAGCATACGCAATCAAAACATGGTTGAAAGTAAACAACATTAGCACCTGATTATCGGAAAATACCAAGGTATGTTTTCTGATAAGAAGAAAAGGCGTTCGCCCCTTCGTGGTGTCCGTCGTCTAGAATTTTCAAGGGGGATGGGGAATAGGTGTGCGAAATTTGAACGTGCTTATGTACGTACAGATTATATAAGAAAAAATCCGTCAGACAGCGACAGCGTGCGTTTTGGTGATCCGTGCTTTTGTAAGGCGTGTTTATAGCCGACTAGTACAGTACTGTATATGATTCATATTTTTCTAGTTTCACCATTTCAAGAAAATTTGTCAACTTTTTTTTCAGAATCAAAATATTGTCAGATGCAAGAGAAGTGAAGGATTTACTCCAGCTTCTGGTCTGAGAATATCTGAAAATATGTGTTTGTATCAATAATGCTTGAGCATTTACATGGGCATAAGAAAAAGAGCAAGGTTGCTGCCTTCGTGGTGAAGATTGTGTATTTTCATTGATGTGTATTGGTTTCATTAAGTGAGTTTGATGATCCTCGTGATGATTTTTGGTGTTTGCATTAGCATGTTTGTTTATTTAATTGATAAGTCTGAGTGCGTATTCAGTTGTGGGGAAAGGCTGAGAGACAAACTTTTTCTGAAAGCAGACAACTGTCTGAGGATTTATAGGTCTGATTAAAGCTAAAACATTGACACAAAGAATGGTATTTTAATAATAGATAAATAATAATAGTAATTACTTACCCCATCCAAGATCTTAGTCTTGCTCGAGGAGAATACTTGCTTGCAAAGCCAGCAAATCTTTTAAGCCTTGGGTCTCTGCATTCACTGCAGAACAAACGGATAAAGCATGAAATTAAAATCAGACACATATATTCAGTATAATGTATGTAAAGAATGGAATATGCATCATCCTATTCATAAAATAAAATTCTTTTAAGCCTAAAAATTCTTATGGTCTTGATCTAATGAATGATAATGAGTTTAAAAAAGCTAAAAATATCAAACAGCAAAATCATAAAGCAAGACAGGTTTATATTTCTTAGAGGATGAATAACTGTTTTCATTTTTGTTGTTGCAAACCAAACAGTGCAAAGAGCCACATCTGGTGGTTGGTGGTCAAAAAGGTTTATCATTATCAGGATGACTGTTTCTGACATTGAGATCGCATGAAAGCATGATAATGCCCTGTTGCAATGCACATAAATCTAAATTCTGCTGTAAAAAATGTTAAAATATTCAAAGTTTGGTTTTGTTGCAAGAGATGGGTGTAAACCTTAGACTATAAAATTAAATAAATAGTTAAAATATGTTTAAATCCAAGCCATGGTATGAAAGCAGAATTATCTTTTAGAACAAATAAAATGTCCAAAGCTCAATTAATTACATCCTTTATTTTGAGATGAGAAACAAAGCTATCAATGAAATAAACCACCCACTAGCAAGATTTCCTCCCTCTCCCTGATGTCAAGACAAGCCAGTAGTACAGTATACTATTCTGGAGGTTGTCAAGGATGCCATGTAAAGGCTAGTCTGCTCAATATGAATTTGAGAAGAGTGCAAACGGTATATTTAGTAAATTAAGGCCATTGCTGCCATGAAATTAGTAACATATGTTTCAAAGCTAAACACAATGACTGAAATTCTTGTATAAGAATAAGATAGAGTATGATCTTCAGATATTGCAACACATTTCTAAGAATGATGAAATCAATGACCAAAGGCTTTATGCTGCTATTGCTGCTTTTATCGATAACTGTTCATGTTGGACACATCCTTGGCATTCTCCATTTTAAACTACCAACCTATCAAGAACAGTCTTTTGTCATTATCCTTGACTTCTTTGAAGCCAAAATTGAAAGAATTTTTAAAAAAGTGTACTTCCACAGGCAAACCCTGAATTTTGTCTAAAATCACACAAACCTGAGTTAACGACAAAAAATCTTGGAAAATCCTAGGTGGTCTATAATATTACCTGACAACCCTGCTAGCATTACTAAGAAATTGGTTTAGGAAAGTGAGCAGAACTTAATCATATATCATACAATATAATTAAAAAAACAAAACTTGATTCATACTCAGCATGTAAGGCTTCCCATTTCAGAACTTCTTTCCATGCCAGTTCATTGTTAGCATTGTGGATGTTGATGATATGATCCATGTCTTTTTGGGAAATGTCAGATTCTTTCCACCTCCATCCTGACAATAAAATAAAATTAGTAAAAGCGGGTATCAAAATTTTTAAAACATCAAGAAGGAGTGAATAAAACCATTACTGCTTTCAAATATCAATGGAGTTGATCCAACAAATACAAAATGTCTGTCCTTAAAAATGTCTTTACGTTTACGTTTTCAAGGAGGTCTCTTTATATTAACTATACAGCTGCTATTTATAAGAGGATAAATAGATACACAATTCTGCAGTTTACTTCTAAATTTTGGGAGAGTAAGTAGCCTTTGCAATACAAAATAAAAGAGTATCAGAATTTCAAATTAAGATACTGTAGTGTAATGTAACAATGGAGCACAGACTAAGCACTCACCTTTTCTAAGCATGGCATTCCAAAACATCTGAGGAGAGGGATATACCCACTTTTCATCGGTACCAGCTTTAGGAATCGATGAGACAATTCTTTCTTTAGGCAAATCAAAAGGCTGGTCAGGTGCTGGTCGTTGATTTGGAGGAGGCATCTGATTGAAATTCATTATAAAAATTACGTAAGAGTTCATACAGCTAAGAACTAAATTAAAACAATAAAACCTGAAGAACCATGATTTCCAGCATATTTTCTGTTTATCTTTTACACATAAAAATTATTAAATAGCCTTAAATTTGATGAATTCATTTGAAATATCGTTATTCAAAATAAATCTCATTAAGTTATGAATCATGCAATATATTCAATAAATAAAATAGAGCGGAGATTTGTACATTTATTGAAAATATTGCATGATTCATAACTAAAGGGATAACACAATAAATAGAATAATTTGCTCTGCAAAATTAGTAAAAAACAAGAAATGTTCAGCCATATTTTATTTAGAAATAAGAGGAACCCTTTTTTACTTGAAAAACAAATTGCACTGATTATATTCCATACTTCACTACTAAAAACAAATATGATTTAGTCCGTTTGTATACCAACTGGAAAAGTAACTGTTAAGTTGCATCCTTTTCATGGGCTCAGTAGAACAAAATTAAATGGACACAACCGGGGTTTGTTTTTTTTTGGGTTTTTTGTTGTGTTTTTTAAATTAGGCAAGTAAACCTTTCAAATGATATACCGGTACTAATTTTAATGGGGCAAACAAAACCTCTATTTCTACTATGATACGTGTTGCCATCCGGATCTATCTCGATCTTTAGTGTTTCTGCTGCTCCACATAATTTAACCAAATCTTTTTTTCTTCCACCACAAATGGAGACCCCTCTTTTGGACAAAAATTGCTTTAGAGCGGACAAATTCTGTGCTGTAAATTGATTTTGTGTCCATTGCGATCGGAGTAAAAGCATGTAGAACATGTAATGAAGCGACGAAAGTAGCATCTACTTCCCCCTTGTAAGTCTTAGTAAAAGGAATAACAGAGGCTTTGCTTGCCAGAATCGTGGAGGCTGACGCTCTCGCATATTAGCTCAGCGACTGGTCACTAGTGGTTAGTACTGTACTCACTCAGAAATCTTTACATGGTTTGTTGTCCCATTTCATTAATGGTCCATTTTGGACTCGCTGATGCCGAGAATGTGTATGTTTCTCCTCATTTCCTTAAGAACCTGGTGACACCTGCCTGACTCATGCAAGGTTCGCATATTCCACGATGCAATCCGGAGAGATTTGCTCGATGGTGGAGGGATCAGTCCAATAGAGTCCTCTCGCCTTTGTCCACTGGACTTTATACTCTCTGTTTCAGGGGCTCCATCATCTCCCAAGATATGAAAGGTTGATTTTCTGTCGTGTGTTTCTGTAACTTAAAAATTTTTTTTTATAGGATGTGGTTGTTAGCCATAAGCCCAACCCCCAACCAGATGACTCATGTCGGGAGTTACAACCTAGATTGTCATTTGTTCGCCCTCTACGACTCGCTAGCCTCGCGTTGGAACTATTCTTGCACCCCTCTCTACTGAGGAGACCCCGGTATGTAGATTCTGTTACTTACCTACTCCCAAAACGGTGAAATATAATTTGGATTCAGGATTCAAAGTAACCATTTCATATCAATCAAAATATCAATCAAATCAGCAATAAAATGCAAGCAGCAATAGATATCTATACATCTTTCTTTAAGAGATATAGCGAAAGGGAGATTATTGTGCTACTTTGACTCAATTAATTTTTTACCAAAGCGCAGAGATTGACTGGCAGATCTAAAAAAATATGCAATTGCATTTGGTGGATTGATATATAGGTAGCTTAGTGTTTTTATCAAAATTAATGTGTTTCTCTGTTTAATTAACCACAATAAGCATTAAAAAATTGACATGGCTTGATTTAAGGAGGTCGTCAGCAAACCAGAGGTTTTGTTTTGATTTTTAGATGCACTCTCCACGTGAATAGCCTTCAGCAATCGTAAATAAAAATGTTCAAATGCGATCTCTCATTAAGGTCGCGATTACATGGCAAAATTATCCAGATTTGTTCTGGAGAAAAGTGATAATACTACATGTAACCATTACTCCATCATGACTTTTAACGTAGCTCTTTGACATACACTAATACATTCAATGATAGCAACACGAGTTGGTGCGAGTGGAATTCATGCATACTAAGGCAAATTACATCTATTTTGTTCCAGAAATATTTTGATTTTATTTGGCCACTTTAATCTAGGCCTTATGACTTGACAGTCTTTGTGTAGTGTGTGTTGCGTACTTTGGTGGTATATTCTGTCCAGGGATATATTCCGAAACATTCTGGTATAAATGGAATCTATTGAAATATGTAAAGATGGAGTATTATAGCTACTAGTTAATATCCATGAACATAAGACCGTGATGGTATAAATGGTAGATTATTATAGACATGTGCATTTGAAATTTTAGACTCATACACTCTCTTTTTTCAAACATCAATTAACCAAGGTAAAGTACCAATAGATTGGACAAATGCTAACATAGTTCCATTATTTAAAAAAGGAGATAACTCTAAAGCTGAAAATTATAGATCAGTTTCACTGACTTCAATAACCTGCAATTAGAACATAGCAGTATCATGAAACATTTTGATAAAATTAAAATCTTAACCAACCAGTAACATAGTTTTAGAAAAAATAGAAGCTGTGAAACTCAACTAATAACATCAAATTATGATCTTAATAACTCCATTAATGCTAGGGGCCAAAATGATGCCATTCTGTTAGACTTCTCTAAAGCATTTGATAGATCACTTAAGACTAATAGATAAAATGAATTATTATAGCATCTCTGCAAATATCCTAGAATGCACCAAGTCCTTCTTATTAGGTAGAAGCCAAAAAGTAATAATAGAAGGCATAGGGAGATCCAAATCCCGTAATTTCAGGCGTTCCGCATGACATAAACTGTAATATCTCTCCATGCACTCATCTTAGACTCTTTACTGATGCTAGTTTGTTATACAGATAAATATAATCTAGTGAAGACTGTAAAATTCTACAAGAAGACTTAATTACACTGCAAAAATGGGAATGTAAATAGAATTGAATTCCCCTGGACAGTGCCAAGTACTAAAAATTTCTAAAAAAAGAATGATTGATTATCAATACAAAATACACAATCAAAACCTGAAAGAAACTAAAAGTGCAAAGTACTTAGGAGTTGCAATAGATAATGAATTAAGATGGAAAGAGCAATACAAATCAGTCTGCCAAAATACTTTAGCATTCCTAAAAAGAACAATACCTGTAATGATTGCCATATGCATTCTTTCTTCCCGAGCACTGCTAGATCGTGGAATATATTGAATCCAGATCTTAGTAGTAGCAAAAGTGTTGATACTCTTAAACTTACAAAATACTTAAAATCAAATACTTCAATTTTTTAAATTATTTTTAAAAAAAAATTATTTGGCGTATTGACAGTAATACTCAACCATGTTGAGTTTGGTAAGTTTATTTAAAGAAGAAGAAGATTCGGCCCTATTACAGCGCCATTAAAATTCATTTGCCATCTGCCAGCCCATTGGAGTATGTGAGGACTCTTTGTTTTGCTGATATATTTCTCTTGCAAGATCATCAATTGCTAAGATAATTGAGATTCAGAAGACTTCGTTTACAAAATACATGTTATCAATCGCTTAGGATGTTTGATTATTCTAGATGTGACATGACATTTGTGTGTATGGTCTGTTCTATCAGTTTGCAATAAGTTGATGTCAATGATAAAGGCCTGTGATGTGCTAGATCAGTTCGTACTTTTTCCCCCGTACAGAGGCATAATGTGGGATGTCTTTCGGTGGATCTCCTGTGTAGAGAGATAGTCTGATAAGGAAAGTTGGGATTGGGGTGAATGTGCCTAGTGGTTAATACAGTTCAGAGACGAATCGAATTTTCAATGTTGGGTTTGGCAACTTTGAGTATGTAGTCGTTATGGGTCTAAAGTTTGTCAGATTTGAGATACGCTCTCGTTCCCTGAAATGAAATATATATATATCGGTCATATGGAATAGCTATAATTTTTTGTTGTTGTGTGGCTTCTTATTTATCCTCGCCTTTAACTTTTGGAGAACGGGGTCATTTCACCTGGATGATGCTATGCCAATGAGACTTGATAATGATCTATGCATTATATTATTATACACTGTATTTCAGATTACAGACATTTATATCATTATATGATAATTATCATATAATTGTTGATTATAAAGTAGGCCTATGTCTCTGTATAATACATGTACAACTACAGGGCATTTGAAGGCATTATGATGTCTTAACCCTGATGATAAAAATAATAATGATAATATAATATTAATAATAATGATGATGATAATAATAATAATAATAATAATAATAATAATAATAATAATAATAATAATAAT
>JASKDV010212794.1:0-10225 GCA_032466395.1 Aegires albopunctatus | reverse complement strand
GCATTTCTACACAACTACACAAGCAGTTGAACCACTGCATTTCTACACAACTACACAAGCAGTTGAACCACTGCATTTCTACACAACTACACAAGCAGTTGAACCACTGCATTTCTACACAACTACACAAGCAGTTGAACCACTGCATTACTACAAATTACACAAGCAGTTGAACCACTGCATTTCTACACAACTACACATGCAGTTGAACCACTGCATTTCTACAAATTACACAAGCAGTTGAACCACTGCATTTCTACACACAAGCAGTTTTACACTTGCATTAGCCAGATCAGATCGTCTTCCAGACGAGATGTATACCTAGCCATCTAATTTAATATGCTCTCTATTTTGTGTTGAAAGTGAGGTGGTGGTGGTAATGATGATGACGAAGACGACGGCGGCGGAGGTAGTAGTGATGATGATGGAGACACAACAGGCATCTCAACACAAATTCAGTACACTAAGGCCAGTGGTTGAAGTGATGGGGTGGTGGTGTCGGTCTTCTACTTCTACTTCATTTTCTTCTTCTTTGAGAACTAACCACAGATCAAAATCTAAGCCTCAGCCATACTGTTCTTGACGGGTTGAAAACACATTTTCAAAATGAAACAAAGGATGATATCGTTCAGTACAAAAACTTGCCACCAGGGGAATTTCAATTTCAATTCCCTTTATTAATTTATAATATTCAAAATGAAATAATATAATCAGTAAATGATAAAATCAATATATGAGAAAAATATGAAATGTATAACTAGACTTGTAGAATGCTGTGTTAAGCCAAAATGTTTGGGACCGAAGAAATCATTTTGGTTTAAACATAATTTGGTTTATCCATTTGTAAGGGGAAGTAACAACACACGCCAATGACCACACTGTACATCGTGCTAAGTATGAGTGTGAAGACATCTGAATGTCCGTGTAGTCTCTTCCAAATATTTATATGTCAAACTTTTGTTTTCCAAAATAAAGTTTTTGCTATTTACTTGAAATGACCAAAAATGATTTGTAAATTTTAATTCTATTAAGAGTGAAAAACAAGAGAAAGATTAAACTGAATTTTATGATCTTCAGTAGCTGCTCTTGAACGTTGAAAATTCTATTAAAAAATCCATTCTTAAAAGATGAATGTAATAAAAGTCACCCGAAAACATTTCAAATATTTTATCTATGAAACTATGAAGGATATTTCAACAAAAATGTCAGTAAAATTTGTAAAAACAAAAAAAAAGTTTAAAATGTTTAAATACAATGTATTTAAAAAAATATTTTAGCAAGGAAGGATCAAAGTTTGAGCAGAAGTACAAAAACATTTCACTATAAGACAATATGTGGTATGTCTCTTTTTCGTGTACAAATTTTGATAATCACAGATTTATTTATTTTTTGTAACAAATGTAACATTTATATTATATAGAATTATAATTTTCATAACATTAACAAATAGCAAAACTATTGTCTATAGCTAACCATTTTGAGTGAATAGAATACATTTCCATTCAACAACAAATTTGGCAATATATTACAATAATAATAATGTATACAATATTTAGATATTAATAATAGAATTAAACACTATGGCTCTTTAAGGCATGAAAAGGCGTGGAAAGGAATGATGGTCTTTAAATAAGAATAATACACTATTGATATATTGTACACTATTGATATATAATACACTATTGATAAATTCAAAATAGAAAAAATCCAACACCATAATCATAGAAAATACCATTAAAAATAAAATGTCATGTTTTCTATAGAAAAAGAAATGTCAATATATCTCCATGTGTGAAATGTCAATATATCTCCATGTGTCACCTTATCAATCTCACCAATCTAAATTTGCAACATTTTCACTGCTTTAACCAATGAGGGTAATTAATTCAATTGTTTTACAGAAGTAGGAAAGAAAGAATGCATACATATTATGGTAATTATTTAAAGAAGCAGGGATATTAAATATATATGGCCATGGAGTAGCCTATAAGATAATGATGATTTATTTATACATGTCCATATCAAATAGTGAAAATAGTGAAAATTCCTGACTTCTCATCAGTGTATACAATGGATTGTTTTTCCAGTTAAATTGCATCAAGAAAGGTACACATAGTCTCAAAGTTATAATGAATAATAGGTGGGTTTACTTTATGACGTACAAGCCTTGAAGTGAATTCGCTGAAGTTAAATGAGCCTGAAAAGAATGCGACCAATGGCGCGCATAATAATTAGTTTTTAAATCATTGACATACAAAAATGATAAGTAACGACCATACCCGTATGGATACTGGAAAGGAATGATGCTCTTTTAATATGCATAATACACTATTAATAAATTCAAAATAGAAAAAGCCAACACCATAATCATAGAAAATATCATTAAAAATAGAATTAATTTAGACCCTAAAAAGACATGAATTATAGTTAAATCGAATAACAATCTCAAACGTATTTTCATGGTTTAAATTAAATAATATAATTATGTTCAAAATAACAATTCAAATCACAAGTCAATTTGGTCAAAAACTTATTTGACATTACAGCGGTTGCTGTAAACTTAATACACAACTACAAACTCCCCTAAATCTAAAGAAATCTTTGTGTTAAGGCAAGGGAAGGAGCCAAAGGGAAACTAAATCTTAAGAAATCTTTGTATTAAGGCAAGGGAAGAGCCATAAGGAAGCTAAATCTTAAGAAATCTTTGTGTTAAGGCAAGGGAAGGAGCCAAAAGAAAGCTAAATCTTAAGAAATCTTTGTATTAAGGCAGGGGAAGGAGCCAAAAGGAAGCTAAATCTTAGGAAATCTTTGTGTTAAGGCAAGGGAAGGAGCCAAAAGGAAGCTAAATCTTAAGAAATCTTTGTGTTGAGTTATCCATACCTCCTCAAAACCAATGGAAGTGATTGCCATGTTCTCTCATAACTTGTTTTTGCACCTTTCTCTATTGTACAATCGTCAAGTAGGAAAGAAAGAATGCACATGGTAATTATTTTAAGAAGCAGGGATATTAAATATATATGACCATGGAGTAGCGCATAAGATAATGATGATTTATTTATACATGTCCATATCTCAAATGAAGTTTTCTCATGACATAAATATCTATAAATTTCTATAATTGACATGTTCCAATTGGAAGAACCAGGACACATTTATAAAAATCAATTACATAGTGGTAATTCTAGATAATTTTCTATATATCAATGTTTAAAAACAATAGGAAGTACTAGAATCTAAATTTTAATATGTAGAAGCAAAAATAAATCAACAATATACAATGTAAAATTAAACTTAACATACCATACATTTTTAAAAAGTGAAATGTTAAAAATGGATCTTATTATGAAATCTCTTAATTAAAACCAGGAAAATTGTTAAAGAAGAAAAACTTTGGATGGAGAGCTTTTACACTCAAAAATACTGTCACTAGTGTGAAAAATAAATAGGGTATGAGGCAGAGGGGTTTCAGATAAGTAATAATTGATACATTAAGAGAATATGAAATAACCCCTTAGAGACAAGACAAGAATCTATATAAGGAAAGAAACGAAAAAAATCTAGTGATGCGTAGGGGAACGAACCTGCCACCTCTACGAAAAATACAATGTTTTTTAAATAGAAATGTAATCACAACCATTTATTATTTGTATTACCACCATTTGTATTTTAGTGATTGAAATTCACTTTGTAAAATTGGATATCTATCTATCTATGTTGATGTCCAAAACTCTGAACCCAGATGGACTCGAACAACATAAGAGCATCAACATAAAAATGTAACAAAAATATACAAATAGCATGATAAATATCATCATTTAATAAATAACCCACATTACATAAATTATTATAGATCTATTTATAATGGAAATGGATGGAAATATCATTCTAACCTTTTCAGTAATTCAAAATAATTTGCCCTTGTTATTGTGTTAACTGAAAATATTTCATGCATTAGAAATCCTTTAAAGCAGAGACTAGATATAAATAAATAAATCATAATATATAAAAGGAATTAAAGCAACTCAAAAATTCATTAAGTCATTCAATAAGAAAATAGAGGAGTGCCACCATTTGATTCAGTACAACAACAAAAAGTAAGAGAAAGTTAGACCTTGATATTAAGAATTAAAAAACAAGACCTAAACAATATAATGTATAAAAGCAAATAACGGATCAATCACAATGTCATAATAAAATCAAATTCATTGGGATTGTACTTTACTAAAACATGATGTGCATTTTATTCACTTAATGCTACGTCAGTTCTTCTGTATGGATGTGAAATAGGGAAGACTACAAAAATAATATTACATAATGCCCAGGTCATCCTCAACAGATGCATAAAAAGAATCTCGAAGATCAAATGGCAATAAAAATAAGAAAAGATAAGAACATGACAAACACCAATAGAGGTGGAAATTTGGCTCAGAAAGTGGTGATGGATTGGACATACATTGAGATAACTTAGTAGCAGCAATGCCAGACAAGCATTGCAATGGAATTGACAGGGGTAGGCCATGGAAAAGATGTGAATGATAGAAGATAAGAAAGATGGGGCTCACATGACGGGAGCTTCGTGGTTGATACACAGCTCAAACACCAGAAATTCCAGCAGCTCCGCCTGGTGACTTAGTAGGATTGTACTAGACTCAATTCATTTTCCTTGATAGCCAATTGCTTGTCAATTGCATCACATTAAGACGCTCTCTGTCCCATCTATCTCAATCAACTTAAGTGTGAATGAGTATCTGGACATTAGAACAGCATTGTCTGTTGTCTAAAAATTGTATTCACGCCTTACAAACAGCTAGTTTTGTCCAACGTGTTCTGTGTTGTGGAAAATCATTGTAAAGTGCTTATAGGCTAAGGTCCCATGCACTCTATAGGTAGGCACTTTAACTTTGAACTTTGGAAAAAAAGAAAAATGGAATTTGTTTGTGCATGGCCTGATGATACCCTGAGATGATGATGTTGATCATATAGTTAGATTCCAGTACAAATTGCTTGTTGTATATTGCATTATATGTTAACAATATGGCTAATAATAATATTAACATAGGTTGCAAAACCTGGATTACTTCTTTAGTAGCTGGCTTTGACAGGTTTTGATACTAAAACTAAAACTATTCAAACAAAAGCAAAAGGCTCAAAACCTAGTAAAGCTTTGTTAACAAAATATTCAAACACAGTAAACATTAATGAAGATGAAATGGAATTGTTTTGAACAATTTGTAAGCCACATGTGGTTTGAGAAGATAGTTTCGAAGAGATGTTTCTAATAGAAAAATTATACATTTGTTATGTGTATCAAAATATGAAGAGATCATTTCTAAAGCCTGAAATTGGATTATAAATTCATTTACACCCATGTTGCTGCATTTGAAAAGAAATTTTGATAAAAATATCATTCCAAACTAAATTCCAATAATCATTACTTCTTTCAAATATATTTCTATGAAACCAAAGTTTCAAAAAGTATTCTTGAGAAAGCAAGAAAATCAAGGCTTAAGTCATTTAAGGTCATTAATTCAAAAAAAATAATTATATAGTAACAATAAAAATAATATGCTGGATTTTATCTAGGCCTAGACTGAATCAAAAGAAAATATCAAATAGTAATTAAGCACAGAATTCTTGTGTATTTCAATCTGATTATTCAATCTTTTTTTTTCCATTTTATTTTAAATTATAAAATAAACATGTGTTGCAGTCTTTATGATTTCTTATCACTGCATCAGTATTGATTATGATGGTTAAAGTATGTATGGCCATTAATATCAATAGATGTTTGATATTTAGAAAAGATTTATGACAAAAGAGAGAAACATTTTGCTATATGATATAATAAAAGGGTTAATATTTCTCTCCTAACAATTTTGTAATGAACATAACATAATAATGCTTATCATTCAAGCATATAAAAACACAAAATTATACATTGCTCATTTCTTATCTATGGACTTGAATCAAGGTTTCAAATACAAATTTTAATTAAATCTGTTTCGTCCATTTCAAGTTGGAAAATCAGATCTATAACTTCCTTTAACATTTGGTCTCTGTATCATCTTCAACGAGCTTTTGTTTTTCCTTCTCAGTATATCCTGAAAGTAGAGACAAACATAAATAAATTAATGCATAAATCAATAAATCAAAACTCAAGGAGTAATATTTTTATAACGCAAAAAAAAATTGGAAGGTTTCAAGAAATTGCGAATGGTGATTTAAAATATATATTGCTAGATATTCATAATATCTTTTTCGTGACAAAGATGTTTTAACTTTTTTGTTCTCTCCTTTTTTAATAAATGTTTTAAAATGTAGTTGAAAAATTACTCCAAAAACAACACAAAAATCTTAAAATTTATTATTATTGAAAAATTCAAATAAAGTTTTATCTTAATATTTAAAAAAGTCAGCTATACAATAATTGACACATAATACATGATAATTAAACCAAGCATACTTTTTTTTTTTTTCAAAAAGTGAAATATTCCCATGTATTATCCTTACATTATTGAGAGATAAATGTTTCTAATAGTTTTATGAATTCTCCAAATTAAAACCAGTGTTGACAGAAGAAAAATCTTGGAAAACTTTTATTTATCACTCATTATAGCAACAATTATATCAAAGTTTTTTCAATAGAAATTATAGAAATGTATTTTACTGAAGTCTTTATCCCTACAATATTTTTTATTTCTCTGATATCTTACTAAATTACATTTGCAATTCTTATAATAATAAAGATGGAACTGTTTTGAAATAAGTTTTAGTAATAAAAATTGACATGTGTTGCTTGTCAGTTGGTTGTAAACATTTTAATAGATCTAATGGAATATAAAATGCAAAAAGTACTCAAAAACAGGAACAATAAGGTTAAAAGCTAAATTGAATATGATCAAAACTTATGTATGGTCAACTCTTTAGATATGAGTGTTGGACAATCAATAATGAAATTGAAAAATGGCAGCAGAAATGTGGGTCTATTGTGCTATTGAACATCTCTTGGAAAGACATGTGGGTCTATTGTGTTATTGAACATCTCTTGGAAAGACATGTGGGTCTATTGTGTTATTGAACATATCTTGGAAAGACATGTGGGTCTATTGTGTTATTGAACATCTCTTGGAAAGACATGTGGGTCTATTGTGTCATTGAACATCTCTTGGAAAGACAAAGTGACAAACAAAGAAGTTTTGAGAAAAATTGAATAAAACCGAACATGCCTCATGAAGATCATCTGGAAATGTCAGCTAGAATTCCTTGCACGTGAATACAGACAGATGGGATTGAGAAAATTGCACTGACGTGAAAAATAGAAGGAAAAAGGCAACGAGGAGGGCAGAGAATAACTTATTTACAGAGACTCAGCTAAATTTGCTCAGATGATAAGATGGAATCAATCGACATGCTGAGAGAAATGCAGATGACAGAAATGAGTGGAGAACCATGATTGCCAATGTCTTAACAGATATGGGACCTGGTGATGATCATGAATGTAATATATAAATGATTGTTGAGTTGTAAAAGGTAAAAGGTCAATATTTAATATTCTTTCTATTACTAATATTATATTATAATATGATGTGTATTGAAATCACTCCATACAGTGCTACGATCTTGATGATGTTTATTTGATTGCATTACATTTCAAAGGATTGGAGGGAATTTGAAGTACTTTTATTAAGAAATTAACAAAGCTAAAGATAAGATAATTCATTTTGTGCATACGTGAGCTTTTTCTGAAAACTTTCTAATTTTTCATAACAAAATTATTTGTGAAAAAAATCAAATCAAAATTTGCTTTATTGATTCAAAGAGGAAATTTTTCTTTTGGCTGTATTTCAAAATAAGGCTGAAATAAACCAGGCATCAGCTACTGTGCTGGGCAATAGTGGTAAATTATCATTAAGAAAAAACTCAGAAAACTAGAGGAAATAAGTAATAAGTTGAGACAATATTCAACGTCGCAAAATATATTTGATTTTTCCATTCAGAGAGAATTCAAAATGTGCGTGGATAGTGCCCTCATCAGTGCAGCATAGCAAAAGTAAGCAGGTGTATCATTTGACTAAAACATCTATCAGAAACTTTTAGGCAAAGGAGGGATTGATTTAG
The DNA here is from genome assembly GCA_032466395.1 of Aegires albopunctatus. Taxonomy (NCBI): domain Eukaryota; kingdom Metazoa; phylum Mollusca; class Gastropoda; order Nudibranchia; family Aegiretidae; genus Aegires; species Aegires albopunctatus. The sequence continues at coordinate 2,107 of JASKDV010212794.1, read as the reverse complement.
CAATTCTAAAAAGCAGAATCATTTAAAGTGACTTATGTGACCTTTTAATCGATTCAATGAAGATCTACTATGTGAAGCAATGATCAATGTAAATAAAATGAAGAAGGAAGGCTAGCAATTACAATAATATTTTACACCATGGAAACATGAACATTTAAAACATAATATTGATTTTATATAACAGTATAAAGAAAACAAATTGAGGAAAAGATATTATGATATAATTGGAAACCATATAAACGTTTTTTTTTTTATATAAAGAATTTCTCCTATTTTTCCCATTATGAAATATATTATTATTATTACACTGTACAACTGTATTGTAAATCTTGGTTAAATGTTTTCCCTCATATCTCAAATAAAAATCTGCCTAGGAATTATTCTTTCTATCTGAGTTCAAAGTATCCAATGACATGGGAGAAGAAGATAATGACAACGATGAGCGAAAAGAATTAAAGAGGATGTTAAAAACTGCGTAGAACTTTAAAGAACAGATGATTTCAGAAGATTATCTGTAGCATTTCAATGATCTCATGGCCGATGTTTTAATATAAGAAAGATTAAATCTTATTGAATTATCATTACTAGAATTATAATTATTATTATATTATTGAGAGCATCATCTGTGTTTTTTCAATAACCATAATTAGCAACATTAATGTAACAATATTACTTTAAAGAATGAATGATGAACCTAATCATAAACATTCAATATCAACTCATTAAAGTTCATTTACCAATCTAAAATTAAATGGAAATAAAAGTAATAAACTTTATAATCTGTTTAATGTTCACCCCATCCGTTTCCCACCCTTTTCCCCCTAAAAGGACCTTTTTCAAATGATCTACAAAATTAATTGTTCTTTAAACTATTAAGACCTTGAATATTCCAAAAATAGTGCATGTATTAATTTGTGTAGATTGGATTTCCAACTTGTATCGTGCCATCAATGGTGTCTATTGTGCTATCAATGGTTTGTATTGTGCCATCAATGGTTTGTATTGTGCCATCAATGGTTTGTATTGTGCCATCAATGGTTTGTATTGTGCCATCAATGGTGTCTATTGTGCCATCAATGGTTTATATTGTGCTATCAATGGTTTATATTGTGCTATCAATGGTTTGTATTGTGCCATCAATGGTGTCTATTGTGCCATCAATGGTTTGTATTGTGCCATCAATGGTTTATATTGTGCCATCAATGGTTTGTATTGTGCCATCAATGGTTTGTATTGTGCCATCAATGGTTTCTGTTGTGCCATCAATGGTTTGTATTGTGCCATCAATGGTTTGTATTGTACCATCAATGGTTTGTATTGTGTCATAAATGGTTTCAATTTACTGTTATTACTACTGCTACTAACCATATAAAACTGATGGGGATGGAACAGGGGGAACAACCTCCTTATTATTCTCTCCCATTGCATCAAACTCCCAAATCATTGACTTAGGTGCCTTCTTCCTCATCTTTCTTTCTTTCCTGAAGATTGGGAGTTAGTAATGAATGACTCAGAACGCAATATTATTATTAATTTTTTTCTCACGAGGAACATGGATAATTAGACAACATTAAAGTTTGAGTATTGCAAGAAGTTTTTGATGAATATGTTCAAAACTTATACATGTACATGGTCAACTCTTTGGATGTGAGTAAGTGTTGGACAATCAACAACAATGAAATTGAAATTTTTATTTTCAGAAAATAATAATTGATAGACCTATTGATGAATTTGATTTAAATTGACTCTTTATCTTGTAGAAATAAGGTACAAAATACTTTGCAATTTTTTAGATACCGGGTATATGTATATATATATTTTTTAAATTTTCATTTTTATTATTTGTTGATTTTTTAAAAGTTGTCATCACATTCTTGCATTACAAACTATCAATGATGCCCATTGATAAGAAAGGAAAAGATGGATTGTGTTAGTAAAAACTTTATTGAAAATACTTTATCTTGGTTGGAAACATCAATATAAAAATTGATTTAAAAAGAAAAAAAGACTACATAATAAGAGTGAGAGAGAGATAGATAGATAGATAGATAGATAGATAGATAGATAGATAGATAGATAGATAGAGAGAGAGAGAGAGAGAGAGAGA
>JASKDV010212793.1:0-19374 GCA_032466395.1 Aegires albopunctatus | reverse complement strand
ATAATAATAATAATAATAATAATAATAATAATAATAATAATAATAATAATAACAATAATAATAATATAATAATAATAGTAATACTACTACTACTAATAATAATAATATTAGTAATAATAATAATGGTAATAATTATAACGATAATAAAAATGATAATAACAATAATAATACTTACAATAGTAATAATAATGATAATAATGTAATAATAATAATAGTAATAATAATAATAATAATAATAATAATAATAATAATAATAATAATGATGAAAGTGAAATGATGATGATGATGATGATGATGATGATGATGGTAATGATGAGGATGAGATTGATGTTGATGATGATGATAATAATATAATGGATTTGTGTTATTATTTTTTGTTTGTATCTTTTTTGTTATATTTAAAAGGAAAATAATCCCTCCACCATGTCTAACACATAAAAGGAAATGAACCTAATTTCCTTGTAGGCAAAACTGTATTTTTTCTTTCTGTATTCAATGTATTTTCATGTCATTTTCAATACCAGATGACCTTCCCCACAAAGCAAGGTATCAATCAACACATAAGCAAGAAACATGCTGATGTGCCTCCACATTTGCATGGTCAGTTGGTTTCCAGCATTGAAAACACACCAAACTCTGAGACCATCGATCCTGACCTGTCTTCTCCTCCACCAGCCCACTCCATGACAAAATCTGAATCCAAGGTCACCTTGCATGACATTGATATAGCCACTAGCTCCAGATTGCTCAAAAGCTACCTAACGAACAAATCAAACTTAGCTGTCCCATCTGAACTGTCAGCCCCTGATATCGTAGATGCCAACAGACCTTTGGACTTTAGTACAAAAACTTATAATATTTCTGAGTCTAAAGAGTTGTCTGCCACTCCATCAGGTTCTATTTTGACCTCAGTACACGATCAGGATACCATTGTTTCAGAAGATGAACCCATGGACTTGACTATCTCACGACCTTCATCCTCTCCAAATCTAGCCAAAGAGGAAGCAAATCAGGTAGAGTCAAGTGTCCTTTTGAAAGAGTGGCTTTCTAGAACCAAGAGACAACCTTGATTCACATCATACTGACATCTTTCGCTATGCATTAATTACTGCATTGCCGTCTAAGAACCAGACTCCCTCATTGTGGTTTAGGTCTATGTTTTTCGAATTTGGAACATATCAGAAAAACTAAGATTGAAAACTAGATGTCAATGTATGAGCTAAATTGATTAATGTAGAATAACATAAATTTTGCAATGGCCTACAAGAAAAAAGAAATTTTTGCTAAAAATCAAAATATGAGAGTCTGGTCCTTATACAACAATATTTCATTTAACACATAGTCAACCTAAGCAATTTCTGTGTATATCGAGTTTAAGAAATATAAATGTCCTTTGGCAAAATCAAATTTTTTGTTTCTTTTTTCCCCACCTCATTGTAAATAACATATTTGACACAGGCAGAAATTGCTTGAGATTGAAGATATCAAATTGCTACTTATTTCTTGCTGCATCACTTTTCCAGCAATGTCATCCTAGCTAGACTAATCTAATCATGAAAACTGACTTTCTGACTCAAATTTGAATGAAACTTGTAATGTAGATATTACATAATAATCTTAGTATTAATCTTATTCTTGCACTATTGAGATAAAAAATATCTTTGTCTATACTAACCTTTCTTTGGTTTTAGGTTACCATTTATTATCGCTGAAATGTATGTAATGCACTATTTAATTATTTTCGTTCTGAACACAATTATTTATCCCTGTTTTCTTATTGGAAATGAAAAGTTATTAATTTTCAAATGATTACTGTAAATGTACTGATGTAAAGATATTACAATATGAAAATATTGCAGAAAGAAATAAGCAAATATGGGGATGAGAATATGAAACATTTAGATTTCTCTATAACCACAACAACAACAACAAAAAATTAATTGCTGAATGCATTTTTGGGGGCTTATGAGCTTGAACCATTGCTTTTTGTTTTTTCTTTCTTTCCTTGAACATTTTCATATAGTATTGTAGCTGTGTCATGTTTTGTAAAATGGATCAAAATGCACATTTAACACTAAAAAAAATGAAAAAAATAATAATGCAAAAATGCTCTAATTTTATTTGTAAGCCTGTCAATTCATCCTAAATAATAGAATTGTTATCCAAATTCTTAATTCTCCATTGGAACTTTCAAGGTTGTCAATGAAAACTTAGAATGGTTCTAGAAAGCTAATTGTTTAAAATTGTTAATAAATAACCTACGAACCAATAATTGACACTAAGTTTTGGATCATTGTCTTTTCTTTTCCATTGGGCATTTGGTTTCTTCAGCTTTTCTGCATAAAGAAATAATACATGTAGTAAAGTTTTCATTTACTTCTAAGCATATTTAATCCCACTTTCTTTTATTAACATTGTCATGCAAAACAATCTAATTATATGACTGAATGCAAATTTTCTTTTGTCCTCTTTTCATTGTATTTTATGCTCCTAATCAAATTATAGATTTCTTTGATCATCTTCACACAGTTTCATAATTTCGAAGTTCCTTTTTACTGCTATACACTCCATGAACTTTCCTCTTTAGAATTACTGCAACTGCTTTTGTAGATACTACAATTTCCTTCCTTTCGTAAATCAAGCAAAAAAAATTGAAATGTTTTCCTTTAATATTATTAGTTACTTTCAATGATTTGCACTTACCAAGCCTTTTCTTAATTATTTCATCAGTGATATTTTTGCCTGTTTTGCTTAAAGGGGATTGAAATTGAGATAGTCCCAAATTAGAATTTCTTTTATTGTAATTGCTTGTTCCCTCTCATCTTTGTATATTATCATGATCTATAGATGCCATCTATCTTAGACCTTTTATCCTTGCACTAATTCATGATTTTCCATTTTCTATTCTTTCCACAACTATCATTATCACAATATTTTGTTTGGTCATTTTTGTATTTAAATTTTTGATTAATTTCAAGCACCTATGTTTGAATTTTTTTTTTGGATGAAGATGATCCTCAAATTCTGGATGAGAATAATGACAAGGAGAGATCTGGTGATCTGATATTTTTCTTTCAATTTTTTTGCCTTATTAAATAAAAATAAAATGCATGGTGAAAAAAGCCCACCTTTTCCATACATTAAGAGAGTCCATGTTAATTGTGATATATCATGTGCTTCAATGATATCGAGCTTTGGTTAGTGGCTTGGTTTGTAGTTTATAATGAATGGAATCTTCCAAGCAATTGGATTTCAATAGAACTGGAGGAAATACCCCAGATTTTACATTCTGAATAACAAATGAATATATTATTATGTCAAGACCAGGTGAGCGAGAACTGCTAAATGTCCCATAAGTTTATGTATTTACTTTTTGTTATACTAGAAAGAGAGTTTTTGATATTGTCAGTAATTAAAAATTGCAATATCATTTAAGGTCAATAAGGACTTGAAATCATTATTTTTCTTGATCTCTCTGGCATTACTTTAACATAAGGTAATTTCATTTTTAAAGATTTTGAACCTTATCTCAAGATTGTTGACAAATCATCACAACACAATCTTATGTTTGTACATTTTATTTGCCAATTAAATATTAAATTCAAAGAATTCCAAATATTTGCAGTTACCCTTTAAACTTCATATGTTTGGTTCACTGGTGCTTAATGAGGTTTTGGATTTTTCCATATTGTCACTTTTTTGTTACATTACCTTTTATGCACATTTTTATTTTTAATGGATTAAGCGAATTCCACACATTTAATTAAAAATTTCTCTTATTTCATTGTATGGTCTTACAATTACAATATCTTTCGGTGACAAGTAATCATCAATTGAAAAATTGTTGTACTATGTTAATAAAATAAATTGTTTGATTGAAAAATAAAATAGTTCCTGAAATATAACCCAGCTTTTCTGACTTTAGCTTGAAATGTGTTTTCATTTTTTTTTCTCTTTCTGTGATTTCCCTTACATCTTTATTTCTAAAAGTAGTTTTTAATCATGTCCATCTTCGCTATAGTCATAGAATTGATCACTAGTTATCATACAAAGAAAAGACCAAGTAATGACATATTCAAAACAAGAAAATATTGTGACCAAATTTAGAGTTTTATTACTGTGAGCAATTAAACTGATATCATAGACAATGGAAGTACAAATTGACTTGAATGACACTCAGATAAAGACCTGACTGGAACATATCCCTGTTTAAAGTTATCATGCACAAGAATGAAATGAGATAAAGATCATCAGAAGTGTACTAAATTCATTGTTTTAGTCATCCTGCAATGCTATGTCAGTTCAATATATTTTCAATTCTACTTATTTTATAAGAAAACTTTTCATGAAACAAAGAATTTGAGGAGTTGAAAATCATAGCGTACCAAGTGATTTTTGAAAATGAAGTCGCATTCTTATTTAAAATCAATCAAGAATCTTTAGTTTTGATAATTTTTTAACAGCAAAATACTGACAGGTAACTGGAAGATTCAAATATTTCAAATATATTGATTTTATCTACATTTGTTTTGAAGCAAAAAAGAAGAAGAAGCAAAGGTTTTACGGGATGGGAATTCAAAGTTGAAAAAAAATAAAAAGTAAAAAAAATTACTTAGTACGCTTTGATTTTCAACTCCTCATATATTCACTCCAAAATTTGTCTAATTAATTAGAATACACCAAAACTGATATAGTTATAACATTTAAAGAAATGATACTGATTTGTCACAGTGTCTTTCATATTACCCTCTAGAGAGCTGTTATGGTATCTGACATATGAATCTTTGAGAAGGAAAGAACTCCAACATCTTCTATATATCATTTTTTAGATCGTATTACCAATAGTTTTCATCACTTTCTCACCAGAAAAATAGTTTTGTTATCATAAAATGATCTTAATTTGATTGTATTAGTGCTTCAGCCTCTGCTTATTATAACAGTTTAAATAATTAATGAGACAATATATCTTTAATGATAATGTTTTGACAACAGCTTGAAAAACATAATTACTGACTCAAGTCCTGACTTTCTTAAAAAAAACAAAAGCAATAATCAGTTTTGAAAAACTAAATCTTATTGAAATTCTTGATAAGGTACACATTTTTGTCCAGTTGGAAAAAGGTGTTGCTTTTTCATAAACTCTTATGTACCCTTTAAGGATAACAGAAGCAAAATGTTGAAAAAAACATTGTATTATTTAACTAAGAATGTATCCAATATGTGGACCCTTCTGTTAATGGGTCTTTGTTTAACCTATTCAACAAATTCCTGTCTTTGCAACAGCAGGTCATGGAATTTCTCAAGCATGCCAAATTCAATGCAATTTTCAAAAATGCCCTTCACAATTTGTTTCTGATATTCACATATTATGCATCTTAAAGGCTTTATTTGCTCTTTTCTCTCTGTTATATTTATACCTTACTGCTCTTATGGCTTATGAGAGCAAAAATGGTATCATGAATGAAAGACCAAGAGAAAATGATTCAATCACTTTTTTCTCTGATTAAAAATGTACATTAACAATTACAAGTTAAAAGGTTTCTAGGCCACATTATCAAAGAAGGGTTTCATCACAAAAATTAAGTATCCAAATTGATAACTCTATGAAATTGACGAGAATAGTTAGTTTCAATGCACTTGTAAATTGTAAAAATATTTTTAAAACACCATAATAGCTTAAAGATGCTAGATGACAAAATTGCAAATGTTTTTGCAAGCAAAGAAATATGACTCAATATTAAAGTTATTTGGCATATTGTCCCATTTAAGAATTTTCCTTAAACTTACATTCCTAAGACAACTTTTGTTATCAATTTCAGAGAGCATTAGCTATGATGAAAAATGTAAAGGAAGAACCCTGCTCACCAAACAAGACTGACAACATCAATAACAACAGTTCTGATGGTAATAACAACCAAATATCTTCCCTGCTCCCAAGGGAGACATCTACTTTAGCTGCTGCCTTGGCACAGTCACCATTGACTGGATCAAATCCTGAAATCCCCATTATGATTCCATCCACTCACCTTGCAAAACATCCAGCATTTCCACGATTCCTTCCTGTCCTTTTGCCTCAAACAGTCAACAGTCGAGTTTCATTGATGTCTAAACAAATGCCTGAATCTTCTTCAATAACAACTTTGCCAACTGGCTCTCAGACTACAATGGGAATTCTGACAACTAACTCTTCCCCCAGACTTGGTAGAAGTTTACTTTCTGGTAAGAAACTGGTTTTATTATTTAAATCACATATTTTTTTTCAGCATCACATTGCATTTTGGAAAACTTTCATCCTAATCTTTTTCACCTCTTCTGTTTTATGTTCTTTCATCTAAATCAGTGTTTTCCTCGGACTTACTATAATATTCATCTACATTTAAGTTATTAGCTTTAAAGGAGTTACTAAAATTATCGCATAGAAATGTTTTAACTTAATCACACTAGAAAACCCGCCTTCCATTACTCACTCAAATATGTTCTTTTTATAATAGTTCATAGCATAATTATTCATTTCCATTATAGATAATAGCAAACAGCTGCCGCTCATGCAACCATCTGTTGTGCTGGAAGATTTGAAAAAAGACAGCAAGAAATCTGGAAAAGGAAGCTCCTGTAAGTTTTTTTTAATCATTTAAAGCAATATGTGGATGCTGAATGCTTTGTTGATTACATCTATCACTCTGTCCATTTTTGTGATTTGTGTATGTATCTTTTTATCATCTGTATTTTCAATGGAAACTGATGTCACATATTGTAATGGTGGTTAAGTGAATTGATATTGGTTGTAACAATACAGTATTGATAGAAATTGCTTCAATGTAGGAAAATTGTTGACACCGGTTCTATCTTCTTAATTATATTTTTGTTTTATTTATAATAATAGCTGGGAGTGAATCAAGCTATGAATTGGCATCAGTCAACAAGATTTTGGATGCCACTGATGCACAGAATTTTCAAGATTATTTGATGATTCCAGAGACTGAGGATGAACAGGACAGCAAGTGAGTTATTTCTCTTAAAAGTTTAATCAATTTTATTTAATTTATTTACTTTTTTGCATTAGAGTGGCAACTCTGAGTTCACAGAGTATTTTCTTAGCATGAAATATCTGAGAATTTTATTGGAAACTAGAATTGTGCTTTGTTTTTTAGAAACTCTTCGATATTCACTGTTTAAAAAATATTGTACTGCTTCATACCACCTTCATACATGTTATGAGCATTTATAGCTGCAACAATTGTATTTTTTGTTCTCACGAAATAAATTAAATTTAATGCTTTTTGTTTTACAGGTCCGACTCCATTGATAGCGAGGAAGACTCAGATCTAAGCATGGAAAATATGTTCTCCAATTCCCGTTCTTTTACTTCTGGGCTACAAAAGACTCCAGAGAAGTCCGACAACCCAGCAAATTCTAAGAATTCTTCTGAAGATTCCAAGAAAAGTGGAAATGACTCTGACAGAACTCTAACAGTTGGCATGGCCCTGATGGAAGGAGGAATTCCCACAACTGTGTTTAAAACCTCATCTCTCTCTGATGCTATTGATGATGATAAAGTAAGCTAAAAACAAAATTACAGAAAAAATGCCCCTATAACAATTTATCTTTAGGAAATAGCAGAAAAATTGCCCCTATAACAATTTAACTTTAGAAAATTAAAATGATTTTTTGGAATCCCTTCCAAATTTTTAGCTCAGTGCCATTTGAAATCCTTTGCTTCTTCAGATTGAGATCTCAGATCCAAATAATATGAGTGAACAAGCTATTGCCAAGCTAATAGAGAAAGTGTCAAGGGAGAATGCTAGCTACCCAATGAAGAAGAAACGTAATTCTTATGCTGACTCACCCCACAAATTTTCTTGTCCTTACTGTCCTCGCTGCTTTCCTTGGCTGAGTTCTCTTAATAGGCATCTGCTGACTCACACAGGTTGGTTTCCTTTTTGTTTTATTATTGACTATTTTGGCTTATTTCTTGTTTACTCAGTTGTAATGAAGGGACTTTCATTAACAGGTGATGATATTGAAATATATGAAATATTTGTTCAGTTACGTTTTTAAAATATAATTTGATAAAATATTAAGTTGACTTACAATTGCATCTCTACTGTGAAGTCTAAAGTTGGACAGCATACTTTTATAGAAATTGAGTCCCCATTTTGAGGATTCCAGCAAATATTTTTGATATGAACAATATTTATGACAATAAGTTTTTCATCTAATTAGGTCAAAAGCCATTCAAATGTCCCAGATGTCCAGTGACTTTTAGCACCAAGTCTAATAGAGAACGGCACTTGATCAGAAAACACAATGTTAACATGTTAGATCCAGCATCACGTTCCACCATGGATCGGCCATATAAGTGTCACCTTTGTGTCTTCAGCTCTTTTGCTACTCAGAGTAAGTAGGCCTTCAAAAAGAAATAATTTTGGTTCCTCTTATTATGCACATTTTAAATTTTGTGATAATGCTTTTTTTTATAATTAATTTTAAACACATGAAAACCACTTCTATCCTTTGTATGTCAACTGCTCAATCAAAAAGTCTCAGTGAGCAGAATTATGCTGCAATGTACTGAATTTGCAAGTATATGTTTCAAGACCTTTTCTTGTTCAGTCCTTTACTATGATAGAAGCCCGATTTCCAAAACATTTGTCACACATAAAAATAAGAAAAATAAGATATTTCTCATAATCCAGATATTAATTTATAATTAAAAATAATTGATAATTGTTTTTGAAAAATCCCATGTTTCAATTCCATCACAAATTGCAGTTTTGTTTTCATTACTCAAACCTCTATAGGTAATCTTATCAAACACTACAAAGAAAGGCATGATGGTGCCACTCCTCCCTTGAAAGCCTTGGAAGCAGTTGATATTTTGGATAAATCTTTGTCTGACACTGAGATAGATGAAGTTAATGGCAAAACATGCGAAGAAGAGGAGGAAGAGTACGCCATGACACAGGTATGAAAGATTCCTTCTTGCATTGTATCAGTGTGACTATTTTATAACAGATTTGAATGCTTGTATGGTTTTACTTCTCAGTCATTATGCTTTAGGGTGCAAGATGATAAGGCCAATGTTGGCATCATCGTCTCAACAGTTTGTCATGGTATATAATTATTATTTGGAACAACTTGCCATACCGATTGTCATAATTCATGGCTGAAATTTTTTTTGCTGCCTTGTATAATATTTGGTACAGAATTATTGATTTTATCTTTCATTCTTTGAACTATATACAGATGCAATCAGAAGGACTGTCTGAGCAAGATCTGATGCTGCAAACCTACACTGAGGAAGAAGATAGCCAAGAGAGTCCAGCCATTTACAGCCTAACTCGTGATCCACACAAAAAGCGCAATGCCATATTTGATGTACGACCAGATGGTGAAAAAGAGAAAACTCCTGGCAAGAATGGACTGAAAGAACAGTTATCTCTTAGCAATGGTGTGAATGGAAAAGTGAATTCACCTTCACCAAAATCGTTATCAAACATCTTGGCACTTCCAGGTAATGTATGACATGAAGAAACATTGCAATGAAGGCAAACACTCCATTTTCAAAATACATGTATTTCAAAAATTCATTCATGACATTTAATAAGTCACACATTCATTAACTCACTGAGGATCAAGCCCGAGCTAGCTAGGTTTGGGCGTGCTGAAACATACGTTGGGGACCAAGCCCGAGATTTCCCAGTTGCCATGATTACCACTATAATTTCATACACCGTTATTTTTAGCTTTTTTTTTTTTTTAAATATTCAAAGAAAACACAAAAAGCAACCCAGAACATCAAACTAAATAGTTATGTCAAACAAAATGCAAAATTTCATCTCTCCAAAGTGATTTGAACATATTATCCAAATGGTTTTTTGAAAATGTTTTTAATGGCTGGTCCCACAAGGTGTGCTTGGCTGAAATAGGCTGGTGCTCAGTGAGTTAATTGTTCTTTGCTGCATTTAGGTATGATATTTACAGTCATTAAGTCCTCTCTTCATGTTACTACATTTCTCCCGTTCTTATTGTTATTGATTATCATCTTATTGTTACTCATATGATTTTGTCATTTTAAGGTTAAAATATACGGCTGCAAACATAGAGCAAGCACAAAATGTTACGCAATGCTTACGAGCCTATGTCTAAGTTCGGAGTCGTAAGTCTAAACTTAAAAGATGCGTAACGTTACGAATTCGTAAATGGCCTAAGAAGCTGTGCACAAGTTAGAATTGCAAAATCCCTGTCATACATTCGCTGCACAAGCCTCGATAAGAAAATAAAAATTTTTATAACATAAATATAATTTTCATCCGGTAGCGAAAGTAAAGCAGTAATTGACTCCAGATCTAAAATAGAATTCACCTGTTTGATGATCCCCTTTCAGCCATCTTCATTGAGAAAGTCATTCATTATAATCAAGATTTGTGGAATAATTTACTTTTCAACTTCTTCGTTGACAAATGGCTGTTCATTAATATTAACATTCACCAGCTTTGTCGGAATAGCCCACGTTGCGCATGCGTGGCAGTCAGAAGTAACCGATAACCTCCAAAGTTATGCAGTTGAATGTAAACTGACAAAGTAGCATCTAAGATTAAGACAAGATCTGCACATTCGTGCGGAACATAGCTAGTTTTGGCCTAATCACTGCGCAATCGTAAGTTGCACATCAAATAAGATTATGGCCGATAGTTGCAGTCAAAACAATTTTTCCATGTTTTATATCATTTCTCTTGTTTGATTTTAGAATCCCTGAGTTAATCAACATATTTATAACATTAATAATAAAGCTTTTTTTAGATAGATCTATTACTAATTTCTGTCTTTTGTTAAGTCAAGAATAAACCTACCCCACAATGACTCACAGCTAATCTTTCCCTTGTTCTTTTATTAATTCTAATGACTTTGTTATTTTGATTTCAGGGATTGATGAGACAGTGCTTACTGACAATATGAAAGCTTTTCTTGGAAAGAGCATCCAACAGTCCCTAGAGGACAGTCAAAGAAAAGCCATTGAAGAAGGATCTACTTTCAATATTACTCCTGCTATTGAGAGACACTTGCGACGTCTTCCCAAAGCAACCAGCTCATTTCCAAACCAGGGGGCAATCCAATGTGTGAAATGTGATGAACAATTTCCAACTAAGAAACAGTTGTTTTCCCATTTCAAGGTAACTTCCTATTTATTACATCACATGGGTTAGTAGAAAATTGAATGAATATTAAATCTGGTTTAAATTTATAGATTAAAATTTAGATTTTTTTTATGATTCTGAAAAAAGATTATGCCATAATTTATGATAACTAAACCCTTGATGAGATTAATTTATTTGTGTTAAGATACTTACAATATTACAGTGAAAACCATATATAACAGGCCCAGGAATAATAGATATGTAGTTTAACAGTGATGACTGGTAGTAGTGATTAAAAATACTAAATATCCTTGAATAACTGATTTATCAGGGATCTGATATAACAGAGGTTTTGTTCTGGTCCCACCACTCCTTATATACCATGTTTCCACTATTTTATTAGATTTCTGTTAAGGCTTACTCAGAAGAAACCAACTTTAATCATTTCAATTAAATTTAAATACATTGTACTACTTTAATTGACAACTTGTTTAATAAACATTTTGGATATGGACATGAAATGTTTTGATTTTTCAAAGATCTAATTCAACAAATATTGTGAATTTCATATTTTACAATTTGGCATCTTTTTTATAGTGAAATATTCATTATAAGAATGATATAGAAGGTTACCACATTTTAAAAGTTCTAAATATATTTCTATTTACAGACTCATATTCTGGAGATGCCCTTTCCCTGCACCCAATGTGAGATGTCCTTCCCCACCAGACTTGAATGTCTGCAACACACAGCCCAGGCTCATGCAGAAATCTGGCAGGGCTTACAGGAGAAGAATGCCATTGGAAATATGGCAGTGTTTGCAACACGCCTGGATAAAGGGATTGTAAAAATCTGCAAGAAAGGCAAAGACATCATGGAACGGATGGCCAAATCCAAGGCCAACCAAGATGGTAAGGAAATAAGACAAATAAGCTCATAGTAATAGATTAGCATGGATGTTATATAGCAAATTATTGTGGTTTAAAGATTGGATAATATTGGTTCTATTTTTATAGCAAAGATTGGATTAACACCAATGTCAACTTATTTTTTCTTGATACTCTGATTTCAGAAAAATTAAATTAGGTCAAAACTTTCTTTTTATTATTGTGATGTTGTCCTTGAAGGACACAATATTGTTTGATATGGCTTTTTCCATTGTTTTCAAAAATATATTTCTCTTTGACTATTAAATGATCATAATGGCAATTGATTTTTTTTATCAAAATTGCTTGCAGAAGCAGCAAAAATGAAAGAAACAGCAGCATCTATGGTGACGGAAGACAATGGAAAAGATTCCTTGGAAGAAGCTGGAGAAAACAATATGAAAAATGAACAAACCATTGAAAAAAAGTCTGTCCCTGAGTCCAAAGATGAAGCTGTCATTATACATTCTGGCGAGGAAAATAATATAGTCAATAATTTTCTCAATGAAGTCTTGTCAACAGATTATATGGATAGAAAAATACACTGTGCAGTTTGTCCAAAAAGGTTTTGGTCTCAACAAGATTTGAAGAAACACATGAAGACCCACACTGGTAGGTGTCAAACATTGATAAATCTTCATTATCTATCAGTCAAGAATATTGTCTAAAGTAAATTACTTTAAAAATAATCATGAAATATTTGATTGATTAATTTTTTTGCATGACACATCTATTTATTTAAATCCTCATGGCATGGTGGCAGAACAGTTAAGCCATTGGACTCACATGCGAAAGGTCACAGGTTCGAATCTCTGTGGAGATACTGTGTTTAACTCTTGGGCAAGGTTATTTACACAAATTGTCTACGTTTGCGGCGCTGTTCTTATGGCTGACGCTCGGTGACAGTAAATAGCAAAAGACAAATTTCCCTTCTGGGATGAATAAAGTGGAATTTTAATTAAACTTTTTTTTTAAGTGTGCAGAGGTGGAAATTAAATTCTCCTCCCAAAATCCAGTGGTAATGATGAAAGTATTTCTTAGGTTAAATACTGGCATAAAGTATTAAGCAGAAATAATATCAGTCTTGCTTTCTTTGTAATAGCAAGCCTAGTCTAACAGGACAGAATATACCCCAAGTACACCAAAATTGTATTAAATCCTAGCACAGTTTACAACCTAGGACACCTCCATTACTAATACATGTAGAATATATCGTTGCTGCAACACTGCTGTAATACATATGCTTATAGCGTAATACAGGAATGTTACATTACTCTGACGAAATCATTCTCTCCCTCTGATGTATTCGGTGGTGCTTGGCGGGTATATTCTGTCCTAGGATAGAATATACCCCAGTTTATAATCTGTCTTAGGACAGAATGTTCTGTCATGGGGTACACCGGGGCGTTTCTTTTTCTCTTTTCCTGTCTCTTAAAAAGGTGTCAATGAAATACATTGTTAGATTACCTATTAATTATTTCCGATTTGTGAAAGTAGAATTTCAAATGCCAAATAGGTAACTGGGATTATTTTTATTGTAGCCTTGAAAGGAACCATGAACCAATTTTGATATATATCTCTTAAAATTATTGAGTGGTATTTTTAAGTATAAAATGAAATACAGCCATTTCAGCTAACCACTTTTCCTTTTCTTTATCACCTATGTAGCTAAAAGTGGAAAGGAAGGAAGTTCGGGAAAACTCTTCGATAATGCTTCTGATGACCAACTGTCAAAAGAGGAAGATAAAAAAAATGGACAAGACATTGACAAGACTGATGCAGACATGTTACACAACCTCCTTGGTGTAGAGAGTACTACAATTGACCAAATCTTTGAGTCTAAAGATTCTGCTGCATCTCTTTTAGGCTTCAGCCAGAATTCTCAATCATAACTTTTATCAAATTGAAGTTATACAGATGTGCCCCTCATATGCTATCTTTATTTTCCAATTTTGAGGAAAGTACTTGTTAATTCGAGTGGAGTTCTTATTTATTCATGTTGCTGCTTTTTATAAAGCTGTTGGATTTGTATAGATCAAGTGATTATCTATTTCATAGATAGATGGATGGATCTATGATAATTGATTGACAGCCATCTTTTTATGGAATACTTCATGATTTGCATAATTTTTGTAGTAGTAGCTGTGTCCCAATTGCAATTGTAATTTTTTTTCTCTCTCTTTCTGATTTATAAATTGATATTTAAAAAAAATTAAATACTTTTCATTTTTAATGGTTTTTTTTGGGTTTTTTTAATTTTTATTGCTGGATAGTCGGAGGGAAGATTGCCCTTTTTGGGAAAGATAAAGTTCTGATGAAATTAAAATTAATACTTAGATATATTTAAACCAATCAGTAATTGCATTGATTTCCGAAACTTGGAAATTATTTTACTTACCGTGATTGAAGATTACATTTTTTTACATTATCTGGCAAAATTTTGGACCACACTGAAATACACTTATTTTCAAAGCTGAAAAGAATATTTAAAAAGAATAATGGGAAAGCTATTCCATTACAGAGAATTATTTTTACATATTACCATTGAGAAATTGACAAAAAAAACCCAACCTTTTCCAAGTTTTTAAAATCATCTTTTTCTTACCTTTTTGTAAAATAGTATCTTATTTCAGTTTGACAATTATGATTCTTGTGGTAATGGAATGATTTAATAAATTGTTATCTGATCTTAGTAACTAATGTTGTAATTATGATTTATTTTCTTTTGCCAAAATCTTAATTTGTTCATATACAGATTTTGCTTTTCTTAAGTGTAATATCATGCTGTTTCTACCTATAGCCCTTTTATTATATGCATAAAAAATAATAATCTTTGAATAATTTGTTTGTCAGTATTCGAGTTACAATTTGTATCTCTAAACCAATTACTTACAACGTTTTTAAGTTATTTGGTAAAACCGTCCAATTACATTTAGTACTATGTTGATCTTAAGATCTGTTCACCAGTATAATGAATTTAGCATAATTATATTTTAAAGTCATTTCTCATAAGAGAATATTGAAATATAAATTAATCAAGCATTGCATACCGCATCTCTTTTAACAAGTCATTACTATTTAATCAATTCATTTCAATCACAATGTTAGATCTAGATTGTCGAGATATTTTAGTCTGAGACAAAACTGTTAAAACAAAGCTAATTACTATTAGCTTCATAACATGGCCATTTTTTTTTAAACATAACTTATAATTAAAGCTATATTAGAATTTCATAATTTTCTCTTAATTATTATATTTGTTGCTTTACTGTTCATGTTTGTTGCATTTATACAAAAGAATATTGTGTTCAGTTATTAATTTTGTTTTACTAATATTTTGAAAAACAAAATAATTAAGAATGATTTGATTCTTTTATTTTACTCTTTATTTTTTGATATGTAAATCTTATAATTTCTTCCAATATTGCTTTATAATTTTATTTAATACATGTTTTGAAAATGACTTATCATTATTCATTTGATATTTTAAAAAAGGAATCTTGATGACATAACCTTGTACATTTACGAAAATTCTTTTATAACTTTTGCTTGAAAGAATGGCCAAATATCAGGCTGTGTGTGTGTTTTATTCAAATATTTCAAAGAATAATCATATATAACTTCATTATTTTCTTCTAATAAGATATAAACTTACAATATTATACTTTTGATTTAACTATCAAGTATAGGATAAGCTGTACTTTTTGCTACTCTTCTTTTGTAGTTTGCATATATCTGCTCAGCGTATGAACTGAATCCTCACAAAGTTGCTTGTAATAATCTAATTGCTAAAGATGGAGATGGTTATAACACATTCCCTCATCTTCTTTAGTATGCACAACCTTATGGTTTTCACAGCAGAAATTGGTCAAAGTGGGGCTCTCAATCAGATTAAATGAGTTAAATGATTTCTTTTCTATGCAGAACCTTTGTCTCATCATTTCAGAACATATAATTTTGTAGATATGACTTATTGTGATTCTCATGCATAAACCCTTATTGAAATCATAGTTGTTTATTCTTTTGACAAGTTTAAATACTTATGTTTTGGTGTGTTTGAACGTTGCAAAAAGTGTGAATGTAGCACTTGGCAGCTATATGTATATGCTTTATCTGTTTGCCAAATGTAATGGCCATAAAAAAAAAAGAAGCTTCGTACAGTCGAACCCAGTTATACTGAAATCGGATATACTGACATCCCGGTTAAACTGAAGCTTAAAAAAAACCCAGAATTTTTTCTATATGAATAGACCGGTTAATCTGAACTAAGCCCGCTTATACTGAAAGATTTTTTGGCGGTTGAGAATAAAAATCTCAAAAATCCTCGGCCATAAGTCAAAACAGACACCAGCCACAAAGGAAACAATACAAAAAAGAAAGACAGCAGGAAAAAAACAACAATAACAACAACAAAAAACACTGTAACGCAGTGAATGGCAGTCCCAAGTCCACTTACAAAATGGCTGATTGAGCCCTTCCTTTTCATTGACGTTATTATTACCCGAAATGCCATTATAGCCTACTAAAATACCTCTATACAGCGATGTTGCGTCGTTATCGGTTATACTGAAATTTTTAGAAATATTTTTGAGTTTCAGAATAAGTGGGTTTAACTGTAGCCAGAACAATACACAATTGCATTTTTGCTTCTTTTTATATTTATTACTATGCAGTCTAAAATGTTTCATGACAAGATAATGATGATATGACCAAAGGAGTGTCAGTGCTCAAAACTTTTCTGTTTCTCTTTAGTAGAATCTTCTGTTGATGAAAATTGTATTGATGTTATTTATTGTAGTACCACAGTTCAATGGCAAATAATTGTTGATTATTTAATTAAATTAAATGGAGTGTTTTCTATGGCATAATACCTTGACTTGTCTTACTTTTTGTCACCATTCCTTTATTTTTTTCTGAATTTAATATTATTTCGTGCATACAATAAATCATTATTATTCTCAGTAATCACTAATATCCTCATTGCATTCTTCAAAATACTATTTGTATTAAGTTCATTTTCTTTTTTTATCAGCAATAACCGTACTGCCAAAGTATTTATGATTTATTATTTATTGGTAAATTGTACAATTATGCACAATTTTTTGTGTGGAAAAATCATGAAGTCCCCTCAGTTCATTGATATATCTTGAAAACTTGCACAACATTATGATTCTGTTTGTTTCGTTTATCTCAAAAATTTAATGATCATTTTCCTTAAGCTAAAGATGTCATCCTCCTCCCCCCACCCTCATCACCACCACTCCATAAATGCTGCTTTGTTGTTCTATTTTAAAGAAGAATCTTTTTAGTGTTTTGCTTTGTGTACAGATTAAAGCCAGTTCCGTCCATTTTAAATGTAACACAATTAAGACAAATCTTATTGTGATTTAACCCTGGTTTTTCTTTTTCTTTTGAAATACTTCTTTTTTATATTTTCAGCTCATATAGATAATATATCTTCAAAAATAAATGCTTATATTGGCTTCTTGTGATGTGTTTATCATACATAATATTAATAATATAGTCCTTTGATGTATTTATTGCAAAAATTGAAAGTTATGCATTTTGCACTGCATTTGGTATGATGATTGCTAAAGACAAAAGTATTTATTACTTTTAGTATTGTAACTCAAATCCCTTCATGATGGAAGAGAAAAAAAAATCATGTTGGTTAAAATATTTGAGTTTGAGTTTTAAAAATCCATTTATCTTTAGTTATCATCTTACTGGTATAGAAATTGAATGGAACTATTGCCAGTACTAATAATCATAATATAGCTAAGCGATGTAATGTGATTATTTGATATGACCTGATTTGAATAAGATAAAATATGTTTTTTAAACAAATGTGACAAATTAAAATCCATTGCTTATGAAAATGAATGATATATTCTAAGATATGTATTAAATTTCTCATGGAAACTTTAGAAGGAACAAGTAATAATATTAAGGACAGAATTAACAAAACTATCCTAGCTCAACCATGTGCTAAATTAATTTAGTAAGTTGCTTGCTTTAATAAGAACTGTGAAAACTTGGCAAAGTGATGCAAATTTCATGCATATAATTACTTTATTGTTTTTAATCAATTTGGGTCTGGTAATATTATTTCAAATACAGTTTAATGATAAGATCTCTCTGGATACTTTGCAACCAAAGCAATTTTTTCTTCTTTTATCTATTTATAAAGACAAATAGGATATCCCTTGCAGTCTTCATAGCATTATTGTAGACGTTTTTCATGTGTGCAAAGTAAACCAGAATATTGTGATAGACTTGTGATTTGTTTAACATTTCATTTCATATTGCTAGTTCTCTTTATAAATGTTAACAAATATTTTTCTCCTTAATTGCATGTAGTGTTTATTTAAAAAAATAAGAAAATAAAATATTATTATGATACCAAAATTCCTTCATCTCCAAAATCTCTGAGCTATTGTTTTTGTTTTAAGATAAAAATTGAATTGATACTTGGTCATTCCTCAAGATTCTTCTGTCCTAAAGATATAATAATGCAAAACGAGGTAGCTGAATATGTGTTAGTCACTATTTTCATCATAACTTGAAAGAAAGTATTACATCTATACTTCTGTCTCAATCCCAGTGTTTGGGTATATATATATATTCAGATGATGTTTCTACTCTCATCTAATGAAATATTTAAATAGGAACATCATACAGATCATGCAATCACCCATTGAACATCATATTGTAACAGAAGTATTTATATTCATCCATTATATATATTGGATCTACAAAGCAATTGTGTGATAAAACATGCATAATGAAATAAGTCATAAGAGGTTGTGGAGGATGTCTTATTGAGCAAGCTGACCTACCCACCTTTTGAAAGCAAGCGGAAGGAGAAAGTGAAATCTCTAGAGGCAAGCAGAGATTTGGGAATGCTACTTTTGCTTTCCCCTTGTTTCCCATTACCATGAAATTTGAAGAAGGTGGCCAATTTCATAGAATAAATCGTGGAGCAAGGAAGCATAGGCTTGTGTATTTGGTAGAGGTTGTAATTAACATTGAACAAATGAATACAAATTTAATGAGGACTTTAGAGAAATCTATGGATATGGGCAAAACATAATGGAAAGTAAAAATTATGTGACATTTGTCATTCTGAATATAGAGGATATTTGAAGGAATATATCACAATAGAGATAAAACTTTCAATTAAAGTCTATTGCAGTTTGCAAAAAAACAAACAAACAAACAAATAAAAAAACAAATAATAATAATAATAATAATAATAATAATAATAATAATAATAATAATAATAATAATAAAAATAATAATGATAATAA
>JASKDV010212782.1:0-10226 GCA_032466395.1 Aegires albopunctatus | reverse complement strand
AAAACTAAATAATACTTTTTTAAATCCATTCCAGAATGCACCATTAGGTCTTCATTATGATCAAGTCGTTGATAGATCCTGTTGTAGAGAAATAACTGGCCTGTTGTTGCTTCTGCTGTTGCTGCTGTTGTTGTTGTCGTCGTCGATTTTGCTGCATGTGTTATTGTTATCGTTGTTGTCGTTGTTGTTGTTGTTGGTGGTGGTGGTGGTGATGAAGGTTTTGTTGTTGTTAATATTCAACTACGCCTTATGGTGCTGCGGTTGTTGTTACGTATTGTCAAAGCAGCAGACGATAATGTTCTTGATTACGTACACAAACGATACCATTAATTTGATGAATGTGGCTGATTTAAATTCATAGTAATGAAAATAATAATAATTATTATATGTCTCGCCTATATCACCACACTGAGAATGTAACAGTATCATCTAGTTTAGTCAAAAACTATATCCACAAAGCTTGCAGTCACAGCAGTTTAAAAGTCGCGTGCAGTCCTAACGACATGCAATCGATATTTCCCACCTAAAAATATGAAGAGGCACTGAGTCGAACGCTACAAAACGACAATCCATTGCCATTGACTCTACTCGGTCCTACAGTGAATTCCATGGTCATCTAAATGTCCAGCGTGCTCGATCTCACGGCTGATTGGTCTCCGATGACCTCGGAAGCTCCGCCCCCTTTTCCTCCTTGAAAAAGGGGCTTTTGCCGAGCGAGCGTGGCTTATGTCAGTAAGGTAAGTGGCTATTACCAATTATGGTGATTATAAGCGATAGCGTCAACATGGGCAGGTGAGAGAACCGTGTGTATCCATGGGATAAAGAAAGGGAGTTAACAAAAGCTTGACTGGTTCGACGCGTTTTGGACCTGCGTGTTTGCTCGTGTCTGTGTGTTGTGATCATAAATAGGATTTTACGTCCACGTATTTGGATGACGGGTGAATTAGTGGATTTAGAACGCCAGGGAAGGGGAGATAGGGGAGATAATTCTCTCAGAGCGTTTCTGAAATGTTTTCGGAACATTAAACATTACTCATTAATACAAAATGTACTCTTGACGCTTTTATGCGAACACGGCTTTAAGTAAATTGAATTTTTAGGACATGAAGATTAGCTAGCACTTTCCTGGTAGCACACGGACAAGAGTTTTCACTGCCTATACCGGGTACTCATTTTACTCCTTAGTGTGAGAAAATTCGTGTAAAGAGGCTTTCCCAATGACTTAACGAAGGACTTAGCCCTAACAGAAATCGAACTCACAGCCTTTCGACTTAGCTAAATACTCGACCACATAATACTACAGTCCCGCTAAATATGTTCAAATCTCTTTATAGATGGGGGTTTCCTTGCATGCCCAACTCTCGTTCCAAAAGTCTTTTCAACTTACTTGGTAGCATGCAGCGGAGTATATTCCAATACAGGACAATTCCTCTAGCCACTCACAGACAAAATCTGATCCTACCTATGACTAGCTTATAAACTCATTGTACACTTGTGAGCAAATTGGGGAACTTCATGTAAAGAACCTTAACTCTGACCTGAACATTACGCCCTTTTAACCGATGTCTCTATGCTTGGGGCCTGCCAGTTTTCTCAGCAAATTCCTAATTAGCAATTAGTCCTGCTATTTCTATTCCGTCTTAGGACATTCACCCCAGGTAAACAATAATAACATCAGCAGGTGACATTCCTTTCTGATAACAGGCATGATTTATTATGTCCAACCCACGTAGAATGACGGATTCGGAATGGTGTCCAACCTACGTGAAATGACAGATCCGTAATGATTCGTAGGAGACAAAGAAACGAGTGGCAGACAATGATTTAATTACTAGTTAGATGTTTCCTTAACGGGCTGGTGATTTTCCTTATGGAGATGTAAATTAAAGTTACCCATACTCATTACTGAGCGTAGAGGAGATCAGGAGTAGAGTCCTGTTTTGTTGAGGCATACAGCTTTGTGTGGTGTAGGCAGTCTACCATCGTTGCCACGCCGACTTTACTTCTGTCGGATCTAAAGAGATCTGACTACCCATTTACTGCAGGGTCGACGAGAAAAATCTGCCGGGACTGAGGATTTGAACTTGGGGCTCGCAGTTTGACAGCGAGGTGCCAAAAACGACTGGAATATACCAGACGTCATCTGCAATGCAGCGCTTTCGGTGGATTAAAACTGGGTAAATTATCCCAAAGAAAAACGAAATGCCACAAATGCCCCAAAAGCGAAGTGGGGCACGAGCCTGGGACAACTATTAATGCAATGCGTTGTCTTATGGTGTCGACCATCTACTTGCCCACACGTATAACACATTGAACATGGGACATTCCTCTTGCAGTACACGCCTAACCCAGACGGCCATCTGCATGTCTACACATTACATGAATGTATTATTATATAACAAATTGAACCAAATTTAAATTTATTTGAAACGCATGCTTATAGCAATATGCGAAAACTAAGATAACAAATGTCGTTGCTAGTTTCCATATTGATTGTCCTCATTCATAACACAGCAATCTGACACACAGCTCATAGATTAAAGAATAACAAAAATGATAACGAATGGTGACCTAGATCTAGGTTTACGATTACGCGAGCCTTGGTATCGATGTGTCATTACTCACGCTGCACAGTTTCACTCATCAACCAACACACACGGCTTATTAACCAACGTGCATGCAGGCTTATAGTCACTCGTGCATACGACAGACTCATTTACATTTACATTGACATTGACAGAACGATGATAAAGCAAGAACTTGAATCTGTGTTTATCCAACGACAAAATAGTATTTAAATTCTTAATCAAAAATCTTATATTGGAACCACAATTACAAGAATCTTATAATTACATGTACTACTACAAGTATTATTATTATTATTATTATCATCATCAACATCATCATCATCATCATCATCATCATCATCATCATCATCATCATCATCATCATCATTATTATTATTATTATTACTATTATTGTTATTATTATTTTTATTATTATTATGTAGTTATTATTATGATTATTATTGTTTATTATTATTTTTATTAATACTTTTACCATCATCATCATGTATATATATATAATATATCACCTTAAAGTTAAAGATGTTTTTTTTATATGAATGCATTGAATGGAACAATTCTTTCTGAGTATTTTGATTTTTATTTCATATTGCTATCTTAAAACTTTGCAGAGATATGGCATTTCTACCTAGTCAGCGAAATGCATTGAGAAAATCTCGTCCAAAAATTTGGATTTCAGTTAATGATGTTGGTGGGCATGCCATGATAATGATTCAAGAACATAAGGAATTTAGACTTGAAATTACAGAAATTTTTTTGAACATAATAAACATAAAAAGTTGTAGAATCTGATAAGCAAATAAATAACACAATTTTGTTGAAATAACTCAATAACATTTTGTAAGCTGGACAGTTTCCAAAGGGTTTTCCTATGCTGCCACACATATAATGAAATACTGATAAATAACAAAACTATAAGCATTTGCTTTGAGCATTCCTCATTCTTGATGCTAATAATATAGTAAGATGATTATATTACAATACGGTGCCATCACATCATTGAACTTTGAAGGAAGTATGCTTTTATTTAAATCAGTCCTCCTTTAGATTTTGTAATTTATTATTATTTTTAATCTTTTGTTTTGTTCTGACTAAAAATGCAAAGTATTTTCTTAAGAGTTGTTCCTATGTGGGTTCTGGGTCCTCAACTGAGAGGAAAGAATAGACACAATGCCATTACTCCCTGTGCATGTTGTAAGAGGAGACTAAGGGTCAAATGGGAGCTTCTTCTCCCATCTGTACGCAGTTTTTTATCTGTTAAACTCTTTTGTTTCCTCAGAGGAAGAGGAGGTTTTGCTAGGGGGGAAGGGAGGCATCCTCCAATTGTGTGCATTTCTTGACTTACATACTATCTTAACGGATGGAGTACTTTTGTACATAAAGGGCGTTCTTTGCAGTAGATGTTTTGGGGGCTTGATGGCTATTGTTACTTAGGTGTTTTTGTTTTTGAGAGATAATTTAATATGTGTTATTTTTATTATTTGAAATGCTTCTTTTCCTCTTTGGCATCTCTTTTCCTCTTCTGAAATTTATTTCTTCTACCTTTGTTCTTTGTTTTAGTTTTAACTAGCCTTAGTGTCTTACTTTTTCCATGAGCATGGAGCTAGAGGTTGATAGATCCATTAAACTTAAGATAAATATTTAACTGAAATATCTTATAGAGTTGTTTTGCTCATATTGGTTGGGCAGCGATATTGTGCTTTGTATGATTACAGTTTTAAGAAAATAAAATTATTTGATGTGAAGATGTTTTGTGATATTGAAAGAGAGAAAAACCTAAGACCCTCTCAAATTCAATTAAAACTCTTAAATTTCTTCTTTTCATTTTGGCCTTTGATTGCTATTACTTCGAATGTTGTGAATGTTGTTCCTTGCTTATTACGACAATCATGATCTTACTCTCTTGATGCGGGTCCATTATTCTCCTTTGATTGATTGTGTGTGTATCTGATTTTGATTATTGCAGATCTTTGCTCGTGTTCCATGAGATTTTGAAGATATTTTCTCATATTTTTTACATCATGACTTTTAAGGATGTCATTATTATTATTATTTTTATTTTTATTGATATATAAATTATTATCATATGCTTTGCAGCAGTGAAAATTGTCATTTCTGTTTTCTTCCTATGCGATTCCGTTATCATATATTCATATACCACATTATACAGTTTTATTAATACGCTATATATAACAAGCAATTTTCCCTTTATACAGAGATGTAAAGCTTATAGCTTGTCTTTTATACTGCAATATCACCAAAAGTGGAGTCACTATGCTTTTTACCGGTAAAGGGTTACATTTTCTTTTCAAAGTTTGCTAGTGTTCAAATTTGAAACAAATAAGTCATTTAAATTTTGTCAACTATTCATACAATTTAGCTTTATATATACTTGTAATAGAAATCATCTTAATTTTTCTCTTCTTGTTTAAATCTTATTTTCAAATAATCCTTTTGATTATTTGATGTGAAGGGGAGTTCCCCTTCAATATTTTTCTTCCAGTTAGCCTATGACCCAATTACTGCGTTATTTGAATTATCAAAGGTAGAAAGGGGGGGATGGTGGGGGGGGGGGGGGGGGGGGTTGTGGTATATTTTATCCTTTGTTGTTTTGTTTTTGGTCGTCCGTTTATGGCAGAATTAAATTCATAGTATATAATCTACTATTGAGTATGTTGTATTTTTATATTTGTACAAAGAGAATTGCCAATCAATTCTCAAAGAATTTTATCCACAAAAACTCATCAGTATACAGTCTAGTCTCTTTAATCCAAACACCTCAGTTCCCAGCAATTTGTTCGGATTACAGAATTTTCCGGATTTGGGAATAATAAGATAACATTCCTTCCACAGAAAATTATTCGGATAACAGAGGGATATGGATTACAGTAGTCTGGATTAGTTAGAGAGACCAGACTGTACATAACACATATGAGGAGCAATAAAAACACATTTTTTCAATGGCCAAAGTATTGTACGGGTAACTTCAAGTACATAGAACTTTAATGATGATTAACTGAAATAAGGACATCAACTTGTAATGTATGGGTAATTATGGGAAAACATTTCTCTTTTGACTTTAAGGACTAGGGGACATTATGTCAAATAACTGGTTGGCATCTCTGTGCTGTACTAGTACTATGTATTATTATCACTATAAATAGTATTTTGAGAGTTGTGACAATGTTTCAATTATTAGCAGAAATATGCCACACTTGGACATTTATTGACTGATGCATATTATCCAACATAGTATCTCTTTTATCTTTTATCTCATCCGTGAATGGATGAAACATTACATCGTTGTCTACTGAGAATACTCATGAGTTGACTGCACAGATGGCTTCGTGATTTGAATGAGCTGATAATTTGCAGTACAATTTTAGAGAGCAGAAGCTAGTGAGAAAGGGTATTTTACCTGTATTGTTAAATTATTATTAATTATTAATCTATTAGAACATAATATTGATGTGAGAAAAGCTTTTCTTACAAATATGCTTTCCTGTATTTATATAGATATGAATGTACATACATGTAATAACTATTACAAGCTTTGCATTCTTTATTTCTCTTTATCTTCATGACAAGAACAAACAAATATTACATTGTTTATATTTGGCGTCCACATTTTTCATAACTCAACAAATGTAAGGAATATTTAGACTTACCAAACCTTCTTAGTTCCCAAAACACTGTGGTTTAAATAGCTAATAGTACGAAAAGGATTGTCACCTTATTTCATATAGCTTATATTGATCCCTCAATCTGTAATTGAATTGATTTTGGTCACAAATATCTTTTCTTATTCTGTAATCATAATCAACATAAATAGTTGTAGTTTTTCAGGTTTCATTTTTTTATTATATGTATATTTTTATCCCTGTAAAGTGATAATGATTAGTATTGTATGAATGTGTGTTGATGGTTGAGTTCAAAGTTCAAGGTTTCACAAAATAATTATGTAAATAATGTGTCCCTCGTTATGATAAGGGGTATTTATTTCATTTTAGTCTTAATTTTTATCTCTGCGGTTATCTCAAATTAAAGACATCATTGAATATAAGAGTGATTTGTAATATATGAAAATCATAACTTGAAAGATTAAACTTATATTTATATATATATATCTCTATTGAAAAGAAACAATTTAAATATGGGTCCAAATTACATTTTTATTATCTACTTATTTTTGTAAAGATGTTACAGAGTTACCTTTAAAAAATGTTGACTTAAAGAAATTAACAACTTTACTTCCCTGTGATTGCTATTGACAAGTAAGAGTATTCTCCTGAAAATGCTTTGAAATACTTTTTTTCAGTCCTGTTGTTGTTCAATTTGTTGCACTGTACAGCCAAGCCGTGGAAAACATAATCTTAAAGCAATTTTTCATATTGAGAGACAAGATTTTGTTTTCACACCGAACTTTTATACCGAAGTGTAATAAATATTTAGTCAGATTACATTGATTTGTACTCATATTTGCTTGCAAAAGCCCTGGGTAATTACTCCATTAATTTGAAATTTATAGATGTCTGAGTTTTAATATCTATCAAATTATTGTAATTTTAGAGTATTGATAAATGGATTAGTTATTGTGATGCAATGTATGAATATGAAAATATGCCTTTGAAATTGAAAATGAAGGACCAAGCTAGAACATTACATTTTTTAAACGCATGATCTAAAGAAAACAAGTGATCTTAAACAGAGATCTTTTTGTTGTCCTTGGGACCATTAAGACGAATAATTTCAATTAATCGTAATCATTTTTAGCTATTTTTTAATAATTATTATATTCTATTCTTTGATCACATTCCTACAAAGGTTGCACTTAATGGGCAGTATGTTATGAGTGCCACAATTTCATTAGTTTAGTAAATTACTATTTCTTAAATGATTCCATTTCAGACACTTTTTAAACTTTTTTGCTACTCTACCATCTACCACAAGTTCTCATATTTACAATATTTTCAAACACGTAGGCTACTAATTCTTGCAACCATTGTGATGCTTAGATGCAAAATAATAAAAGCTATTTACTAAGAGGAAGAACTAAAAAAATATATGGGAAATTGCAGCCACTTGTGAAATTATTCCACCAAGAGAAGAGGTTTATGAAAGTTTGTTACCCGACTTTCATATTGCAGTAATAATGCTTATTAAATTTAATACCCTTATTTATGAAGCGCAAAAGTTGAAATTGTATAATGATGGTAAATGATGTGCTATAAAAAGAGCTATTCAAATACATGTGAATTGTTTTCAAAGTGTAATTAGAATTAAAAGAAAAGGGGACTTGATCAATAATTGCTGATGATTAATTAGCAATTGATCAAGTTTTAGTTTTATGTTGGCAGCAATATTATATATTTTCTTTCTTTCTCCTCCATTTTGTTTGTCATTTGTTGATGTGTGTGAGATAGAGATCTATTTCCATTGAAAATTATGTAGTTTTTTAGTCCTTGTGTTTCTCTTTGGTTATCAGTGGAGGCTATCACAACGATCATTATCATATAATACAAATACGATTTAGTAATTATGTTCAGATTATCAGTGTGCTTACTGTTTTCTATTATTCTGTTCAGCAGAATTATCATTATTTCATACATTTATGCTGACTCCTTCACTGCTAACTAAGGGTACACATGCTTTGAGATAAACCACGACCTTTAGTTGTGGGTTGTGTTTGTCCCATTGTTTAGATGAAAATGGAAAATGGATATTGAAGCAGGGAAACAAAACATTATTTCATTAATGAAAGAATGGGAGATCAGGGGATGAAACTTATATGATTCAAAATACTGTAGAAGTAGAGATGAAAAATATAGTACCTCATATATCTTCATAGTACAAATGCCTAGATTGCCCTAGATGCTCTTTAACATGGCAGGTCAGTAGAGCAGTGAAGGGGTTAATAGGAGCATTTCTTTTTCCTCATAATTTTTTGACTTTATTAGAACAATTACTATATATTATGTATTAAAACAATATTCTGTTTATTTTTAATACCATTGATCTTTTTTTCCCCAATATACTGGTTACACCTTGTCAGACAATTGATGTGTATCATGATTATTACTATGTGTCATATTATAAATATTTTGAAATGATTCTGACATCCTGCATTCACAGGCTTTATTGTTTTAAAAGTATTGCATAACAAAATTGATGGATTAGATTCTAAATTCTAATTGAAAATAATCAGAACTGCCTCATTTCAAGGTTGTTATTATAACTGAAAGAAATATTTAAGTCTTAGTTACCTTTTTTTATTCATGAACTATTTTATTATGCTGTAAAAGTAATACTAATATACTCACTACTCAATTTTATTTCATTTGCAAGGAATTCCAAATTGCAAATTGTTTACTTGGAATTATTATGTTAATTTTGTCTTCAGTCTCATTTTTAATCAAAATTTAGAGATTTTTTCTTCATTATTTTTAATGATTTTTGCAGCAAATAATTGCCATGATCTGACCAGCAAATTTTTTACTTGTTTGTCTCCACAAAGTCAATTTTATTAGATAGAATGAATGGAAGAGATGCATATTATAAATTAATTCATGTTTACTGAAAGCCGAAACTTGATTTGCTAATGTCATTTTGAAATTGGTATTACTATTACATATGTACTACTTTTACCTACTATTGACTAACAGTCAAAACAGCTGGCTGTTGCTACAGGGTCTTTTTTGTAAGTCGCATAGCTTTATTTCATATTTCTATTACATATTATTATGAATTATATTTGTTATCACAAAGGAGAACCAGTTTGATTTCTTTTACTTTTACGTCTATCTTGAGTTTTTTTCTCTTTCCATGATAAGACTGCTAATGCAGGTTCAATAAAATATAATTCAAAATATAGCAACTGGTGTTGTTTGTTTGTTGTTATTGTTGCTTTTTTTTTGTTTTTGTTTTTTTTGGGGGGAGGCTTTTTCGTGCTGATTGTCTTACTTTATACGCAAAAATAAAAGTTGCTCTTATAAAGCACACACATACTTTTGGCATCTAACAATGACTTTTACTCCCCTGACTGAAAGCAACACAGAACATATATACATGTATAGGGCTAGGCCATGGCCTGTTAAGCATGAATACATTTAGAGACTAGTTATTTACTTTAATATTGAGTTGAACGCAGCAGTTAAACTAACTTTTCCTGTTATAGGGAAAAGCTTAATGGTCAACAAAAGTTTGGAATCTGATACTTTTTTGAGACACATTATTCGACTATTTTAACTCTATGGTTTCCAAGCAATTCTCCTATCTATCTCTTGAAACAACAACAGAGAGAATACACCATGAAGTGAGACTAAATTTAATTCAACAATAAAAAAAGGGGGGGTTTCAATTTCCATGGTACATTGGTGGCTTGATGATGACTTATAAATGGAAAGACTGTCATGGGATCAGCAATGGCCTAATGCGAGCCTTTTTAAGCAAAAAGAGTATTTTGGAACCATAGACGCGCTGTGTCCCATTAATAGTCGTTAAGCAGAAAGATTACATGAATCGTGTAACCACTAGTGGCCCCAAGATTCACTTAAAGAGGATATGACTTCTTCTTCTTCTGCATGTAGTAGCCCCCGGTATAGGAGGATCAATCTACATTTAACAAATAACGTAACTTTTTCA
>JASKDV010212771.1:0-10227 GCA_032466395.1 Aegires albopunctatus | reverse complement strand
TAGAATACGATGTATCTCACAAATAGAATACAATGTATCTCACAAATAGAATGCAATGTATCTCACAAATAGAATATAATGTATCTCACAAATAGAATACGATGTATCTCACAAATAGAATACGATGTATCTCACAAATAGAATACAATGTATCTCACAAATAGAATGCAATGTATCTCACAAATAGAATATAATGTATCTCACAAATAGAATACGATGTATCTCACAAATAGAATACGATGTATCTCACAAATAGAATACAATGTATCTCACAAATAGAATGCAATGTATCTCACAAATAGAATATTTAATGTATCTCACAAACAAAATACGATGTATCTCACAAATAGAATATAATGTATCTCACAAATAGAATACAATGTATCTCACAAATAGAATGCAATGTATCTCACAAATAGAATATAATGTACCTCACACGTCTTTCATACTCTTGCCAATGAAAAGGTCCTAATCTATGGATGCCAATGAAACTGATCATTTGATTTAACAATTCAACAATGTATCATATGGATATGAAAATTTTCCATACTCACTAATCAAATAAACTGTATTGCTCAATCACAGTTGTTGCTCTAAAGTCTCATCTTGCCATTACACGAAGCGACTAAAGTCAAATGAGATAAAATTACAATAACAATCGAGTCTTACCTGTAAGATGAAGATTGTTTTCGATTTTATCGATTCTGACGACAGGAGCAGAGTGTGGCAAGATACCCTCCCTAGACGATGTTTTTCATTACTCGCCCTTGTTCATTATCTTGCCACAATTGCATTTAAGTTACTACAATAGAATGTAAGTGAACCTGTGTCGTTATTAACAACTGTGAATTTCGCTTTTGAAGTGTGAGGGTCACCACCGCGTGTGTTCTCTCATCTTGCCACACTCCGCTCCTGTCAGAATCGATACAATCGAAAGCAATCTTCATCTTCCAGGTAAGACTCGATTGTTTTTGTAATTAGAACAGAAGGAGAGCAGTCATATGGAGTCAACATTCTTTTGGTTTCGTGGCACACTCGGAAGCTTTGACTAGAGAGTACTGTAATTGTTCTGCCTTTTAATAAACAGGCCATGTGATTAGCTTCATTTTTAGCCTTTTGAACTGAAGGAATTGCTCTGAAGGGTTGTTTAATGGGAGACATGATTTTATATAAACGCATGCCTAGTCATGATAATATATAAAAGTCTAAAAAAATGTTGTTTTAAAATTGCGCCAAAAAGAAATCAGGATTGTAGCATATTCCTGTCGAAAATCACAATTTGCTTAAGTTCTTATAGCTAATTTCTGATTTCTTGTGTACATTCATTTCCCTTAGTTTTGCAATCTAATGTCGTGAGTCCAAAACGTGTCCAAACAGACCGTACAGAACATGACATTGCATGATTGCCTTTAGCATCATAGTACTCGCCTCGTCTACACCAGACACACAGCAACGATCGAAAGGCCCCTGCATCTCCTTTTTCTGGCCAGAAAAATAAAATAAAATCCGTCCGTATGGATGCTGTGGAGCCGAGGTTAATTTTACAAATGTCAACGAACGGAAAATTATTTTGAATTGACGAACTGCCGCCAGCCTTCGGGATTCGGCGGTGTTAAAGTCAGCTAATTTCTTTATCTTGGCGCACCCAAATTCTAAAATCCGTCATCACAATATGTTCATATTCCACGTCAGTAGTATCACGCACGTCAAAATAGACTGGCAATTTTCAACACAATAAACATACAACCGACTCAGATCTTTGGCACCGTTTTACGTTTGCATCTTCACCTTCTAACAATGTAAACATAATTGTCATGCTAGATGGGTCGTTAGACAGCCAATTCAGGTGAATATCTTGTCATGGTACAAGCGTTTGACAGTAAACACGAGGTTAAACAAGGTGAACGCAGAGAGAACGGTAAACTGATCTGAAAACAAATAGATTTGATGCCAGAATTGATGCCTTGATTCATTATTCATAGCTTATTATTTCAGAGGTAGATTTCAAGGAAATCATCCTTATGCACCCAAAATGCAAAGGAATACCTGAATGATATTGAAAACAGATGGTTTGATCACAGATTGCAGCGGAAATTTGGAATACGGCATTATGATATCGCTCTTGATTAGATGACTAACTCTCAGATTTTCTTTTAGAAAGTGGCATCGTGGTCGAGGGGCAAGCGAAGTCGGCTTTCAATCGAAAGTCTGTGATTTCGTTTCCTGACGGCGGTAGGTTTGATGTTGGGTCCTTGGACAAATCTCTTTACAGGTATTTTCTTCACTGCATTCAGCTGTAAAAAGAAAGGTCCGTATAGACAGAAAAATATTTTGTCAGTGCTTGCTAGTAAACGCTGGTAATCGGCTACTCAGCTGTATGTTCCCCAAGAAAAGTGTGAAATGGCCTGCCGTGGGATAATTGATGTAAAGTCTGTGAGTCCTTTTCATGATGTTATCTGTATTCTTTTCATTGCTCTCTTTACGTTATCTAATTTTCCCTTTCGTAGCATCGTTCTTACATTCCATGTTGCGATCCTACTTGATTCTTTAATTTTCATTTTGACTCAATACGTGGTTGTGTTCATTACTAGATAAATAGCTTTGCTAATTTCAAATTTGTTCATGATCAACTTTCCACTGCACATGATAATTAAGCAATAAGTAAGCGATTTATAATGCTCAATAATGACCTAGTATTACCCGAGAATTTCAAGTAGCCAGAACAAAGTGCAACAGTGTGTCTAACTCTGAATTTATAATAATCTAAATACTTCAGGTTTCGCAATATTAGTTGAAAAAACAACACAAGATCTACTACATATAAATAAAGTATCAAAGGAAAAAACAAAACAAAACACCATCTAAAAAAGTACATTAAAATATATACTCAAAATCTGTAAGATAAAAAAGACAAGAAATACTAAATAGAAAGGGACATCTAAAAATATAAAATGTATCACAGATAAAAATAAAAAAACGTACATAAAATGAAAAATCTTCACTAAATAAAATCTGCAGCAGATAAAATAACTCCACAGAAATTACCAGAAATATCCCCCCCTCCCCTTCCCCAATCCCATTAAACAAAAAATAAAATTTAAAAAAAAGAATACAGAAAAGAAAAAGAAAGAACAAATAAAAACAAACAACAAATAAACTATACACCAAAGATAAAAACTACAAAATATATAACGAAACAAAGAAAATAAATTTAAAAAATCACGTTGATTCTTCTAGTGACACCTCATCCTTTGAACAAATTATTATTATTTGTAATACTCATTCATGGATTATGATCTTGATTATGACTATGATAAGAGAAGTTAAAAAGCTATATGAAACACATTTTCAGGAATTAGCAAGAATGCGAACTACTTGTCAAATTAAAGTCTACAAATTTTGTCCTAAACGTAAGCCATCAAGGTGTCCATTTAACTTTATGGTGCGTCTACACCAGAACAATA
The DNA here is from genome assembly GCA_032466395.1 of Aegires albopunctatus. Lineage (NCBI taxonomy): Eukaryota > Metazoa > Mollusca > Gastropoda > Nudibranchia > Aegiretidae > Aegires > Aegires albopunctatus. The sequence goes on along the minus strand of JASKDV010212771.1, from coordinate 6,763 downwards.
TTCGGTGAGCAGTACGAACCAGCTAATCACAGCATGCATTCTGTCCAAAATGTGCGTTCTGATTAGCCATTCGTGCATTCGACTGATCTTGTCCTGGTGGGGACGCACCATTAGAATGCAGGAGAATGGAAAGCAACCGGAGCAGAATGGTTTCGCGAACTGAATTTGAGGCCAGAGCTATCTTTCGTCTGTTATATTATTTCACTTGGAATCTTCATAAAATTTCTATCATTCCCTCTCTTTTGCTCATTTCTCTTATATTTTGTCTGTCATTCTGTAAAGCCCACCATAGACCTCTCATATAAAGTATCAGATTTGGACTGTTTAATTACAAGATTGCGATGATAGTGGCATAATAATCATTTGCCATGTGGTCTCAACTTTTGCAGCGTTCAATTTAAAACCAAATTAACCCATTGGTATACCTTGATTTCAGGAGGTGGTCAACAAACCAGAAGTTTTGTTTTCATTTTTGGCTGAAGGCTCCGAGTGAATAGCCTTCGGCAATCGTATTTTCAATTGTGATCTCTCAGTAAGATCGCGATTACAGTGGCAAAAATATCCAGATTTTGTCAGGTAAAGAGTAACTACATACTACATGCATCCAATCACTCCATTGTGACTTAACTTCGCTTTTTGACATAATATAGTAGATTCAATAACAGTAAAACGAGCTGGTGTGCGTGAAATCATGCATAACAAGACAAGCATGTTAGAGTAATTTATCTTCATAACATTGGCCTTTATTTTGCCACCATTATCGAGGCTATATCTGCGTCGTGAATGGTGGGCTTGAGTTTATCTGTCTGTCTCATCACTCCGTACCTATGAATCTCTTCCTCATCTTCTCTCCACTCTTTTCCATTCTCCCTCCCTCCCATCGCTCACTCACTGCCTCTCCCTTTCCCTATCTATCCTTGTCTCCCCCCTCTCTCTCCCTCTCTCTCTCTCTCTCTCCTTCTCCCCTTCGTTCATCTTTCTGGTAAATAAGTGTGTGTAAACACAAAGCGATACATTTACATTACCAGACATAGATAGTTCAACTCTATTCTATTTCATGATCTGTGATCATAATGAATAAGAGTTTGTAAAATAGGACAAAATTCCAAATATTGCGGGTCTTGATTATAAGGTCACGACCTTCATGGCAGAAAAATCCAATCTTTTTCCTTGAAAAATGAAAGGGCTGAAAAACTACCCTTTCATGGTAGGCTATGCATGGAATACAAGCCCCAACCCCTCATCAACGCGTATAACGGATACTTTGTCGAATTCACTTTAATATAACAGTGAGGCAAATTTAACCATGACGAACTGAGTAAGAAACTTTAAAAAACAAAGAAAAGTCTGGATAATTCTGCCAGCATGACCGATGTCGTAATATGGTTTAAGTTATTTCAGTCAACATCCGCTATTGGTCTTAATTAGGCTTTGCACCTGGCTGAAACGAATAAACAGTAAATTTTGGCTGTACAGATGTCAATAATTGCAGTGCATGACGAAATTTTGACAAGGAAAAAAAAATAAAAAAAGTAAAAAATAAAAAAAATAAAAATAAAACAGAATTATAAACTTTATAACTAATTTAGAAAAATACACATTTACAAACAACTACGCTTTGAAAGTTTAACGTATCCTGACCCAAGGCCTCATTAAGATCATTCCGATATAAACTATAATTGTTATTCAAAAGAACGGTGTAAGATACGGTTTATCCGATTCAGTCAAAGATACGAAAAGAAGATGATATAATTAGAAAAGAAAGGGGATCTAAAAAGGAAAACTGGATGAGTGTTTATAAAAAAGAGTGTGGATACAGTGTATAGGTGTGCCTTTTTATCTTGATTTCATTTGGTATTTGTTGTATCCAATTAAATTGGAGAAAGTGAGGGATGGCAAAATTTGCCTTCTTTTAATAATAATAAAAAAGAAGAAATACAAATCACTTTTATTTGAAGTAAAGAAGTACACTATCCACAAGTCCCATCTATTCAACTATATGATTTTATTTTAGAGTTGTTTTATTGAAAAAAAAAGAAGTAGAAGCTGATGCAAGACAACCACTTATAAGGTCGCTACCTTAATGTCAATATAAACCAGACTGTTATAGAAAATAACTGATTTAGTCACAAAACAACCGGTCATGGTGTGTATAAAAATTAAATTTATCTACGAAGGGCGAGGCATGCAATTCGTTTTATCCAAGAAACTCTCGATGGATCATTGTAACACTATAGCTGCGGCAGAACGACCCGACTGTGCAGGAAATAATCATTGTCCACGATTTACAGGAAAACTTATCCCATACGAATATTAGCAGCCAATGGAATAACGGCCTGGAGCTGAATAAATCAGATTATCACAAAGATCATTGAAAAGGAAAACGAATGATTTACAGGTTTCCATAAGAAAAAATTCTGCCTTGCTACACAATTTTACATAACTGCAGTTTGTGTGTAAGACACATCACGTGTCTATCCACAGTTTTGCCTCTGTGAGAGCCATATTAGAACAAATACGTTGACAATCGTATAATCATAGATCAGTCAGCAATAAAGGCTTGTACTGCCCTCGTCAAAATGCTGAAATTCTAATAATATAGGATGCGGCAGAATTGTTTTCTTCAATCGTTTATATGACTGCTTCACGTTAGAATTACTAGTTATCTAGACAGAAAATTCAAATCATGTAGTTTGAAGTATTCGTCATCACAATGACGTGGAAATTGGCAGGTCACATAGGACGGACTAATCAAAGCAGATGGACAAAGCGTTGTGTATAATGTGCCCATGGAATGGTCCTAGTTGTACGGGAAGTTATGAAGCAAGTCGGAGAAATAAAATGATGTGTCAGAAACCGACCCTTGCAACGTGTACATGGACCATTGGAGGGACCGAACAATCTGAAAGGAAGGACAATTGAAGCACTGCTTTTCAAAGCACAACAACAACAACAACAACAACAACAATAAATATATTAACAACAGCAACCTCAAAAACTGGAACAGTAACACCATTAACACTATTTCACCTTCAGCAGAAAAACAGCAGAGTTTTCAACAATATCATAACCATCCATGATGCTAATATTAGAAATCTAATCACTCAGGATTGGTCCTTTTCTATATTTATATTATAATGAAGGTCGATAAGTTTTATAATACTATTCCTTAAAAATTCTGATAAAGAAAAAAACAACAATCAAAAACAACAAACCTAACTTATCTGATGATACATATATTTGCCACATTAAATTAATTGCATGCCTTTTCATTGATGATTTTTTAAAAACTTTACCAGACACAACCTAATCACATCCACCCCCGCCCCCCCCCACCTTCCCCCCTCAACCCCATCGCTATCTTCACCCTTTGCAACAGACTCAACTCTGGCGAATGCTTTTTGCGCCCTTTATCACAGCTTCCACGTATCTTCTATTCATTCTAAGAAGTCTTATTATTTCTTTTTACGTTTGGTTGTATTTGTATAGCTCGCCTTAAACATCGCTTGATGAGGATTTGCTTACATCCTGCGCACATCCCATTTCCCCTAGGTTTTTCATTATCTAATGGGAATTTATTTATCAGCTTCTGCAAGGGGGACATGTCTTATCTTGTCTGAATTGAGTATTTTTGGAATTATTTTCCAATTCGGTTTAAAGAAACCTTTCGCAATCAATAAGTTCCTTGAACAAACGAGGTTCAGATTGCAACAGAATATGACACAGATGATCGCCATCTCATTTACCCTGCATCGAGGAGAAAGAATCGTACCGGTACTAATATCTGCAACCATCCTGGTGAAATACAGTATCTCAAATGAAAAACCACAATAAGAGAAATCGCGAACGCATTCTTCATTATGATTAACTAGCTGGCCCGTTACAGCTTCGTTTGGAAAATTAGGTGCAGAACATATTTTCTCTCTCTCTCTCTCTCTCTCTCTCTCTCTCTCTCTCTCTCTCTCTCTCTCTCTTTTTCCCCTCTCTCTCTCTCCCTCTTTAATTGAATAATAGATTGATCTAGATCATAGACTTATACACACTAACTTCTAATAATTTGGCTTGTAAAATTAGTGAGACGAAGGCTTAATGATTATTATACACGGTGCGCATTCTCGAGAATATTGAGCGAAAATATAAAGTCACTGTTGAACACGTACACTGAACGGTGTTAAAAGTAACAGCCTAGATCTAAATTTTTGGAAATGACTCTTCCGTCAGTGGAATTATCTTCATTAGTCAAAAAATGACTTTATTGAAAAAACCCGCTCCGCCTTGCAAACAATCGGGATGATTTTCATCTTCAGTGAAAGTTTCATGACCGAGACTTCTCTGTTCTTGCCCGTAGGCGTGACACAGACAGACAGACAGATTCACACAGTCTCTTCTATACTATGTATACAGATAGATAAATAAATAAATAAATTGTATTTCAATTTTAATTCAATACAATGTTTTAACATTTTAAAATCTTTTTCTTAAACTGCTTCCTTAGTAGCAGAGTGATTCAGACTTCTTTTTGGTTGCTTACCCTGAACAAGTTTGGATCATTCCAAATAGTCTGGAGTAGATTTTATCCATAATTTACAAGATTTTATCCGTTATTTAGGAACAAACATTTCTTTGTGAGCGGTTGCATCGGGAAAATTTATGAATTGTAGTCTCAAAGATTTTAACGTTTACTAAAATCATATTACATTATTAGGGAAAGCGTCTTTGGGTTAACCCTGGCCAGTTGTACTTGAATCTGGAAGGTCTAGTTTGCTTTGATCTCAAACAAAATGAGTTGTTTTTTTGTAATCTAGACTACTCTTCTCGATTTCGGTTGTACTTTAAGACGAAACCATCGTGTTGCTATTGAAAATGTTGAGGACGTTAGGATGGCGAAGGGATATTGTTGGGAAGAACGGGAGAAACATACAAAGCAATGATGATTTTTTGGATGAAGAGTTCACTACCCATCCTTTGCACACAAAACAAAACAAGACACAACACAGCAAAAGCAAAAGAAACCGATAGAAAAACCAACAAACAAAAATTGTACATGTACAAATACTTTAAAGAAGAAAACAAAAACCAACCAATACCTTTTCTCACCCTTTCCTCAAAGTAGTCTAGTGTAAAAATCAGCTCACTACGAGAGTGACATCTTGTCTGCATATTAAATTGAAGTATCTTTCATGCGACATATTAATCTACAATCATATTTCTAGTGGCAGAGTGAAAAAGGAAATTTTCGTTTTCGAGAAAAGGAAAGTTTCAAGCGGAGTCCGAAATGGATCAACTGCGCTCAATGATCTTCACTAAATTCGATAAAATTAATGCGAACTGCTTTGAGTAAATTCATATATACTATGGTGGATGAATTTGAAGTTATTCTTTTCCATGAAATTTTGGACAATGTTGCCAGTTTGGTTTCGGCCTAGAAAAAAAGCATGCTAAGAACTTTTTGTATGGAGTGTATAGTGTATAGGGAACGGATAGCTCAGTGGGTAAGGCTCTCGTCTGCCATTCTATAGGTCCAGAGTTCAAACCCCGAACGTCCAGGCATGAATTTGAAATCAACTTTTAGGGCCTTCCATTTTCTCCCTATCCATAAGTTGCACGGATAAATGAGTGCCAAGTCCTATCGGAGATGGACTATGATCTACAGCGAGCACAAATATGTAATATACTCATGCAAAAGAACCCTTGGTTGTCTTTAAGAAAACATTAATACACGTGTAGACGCGCAATGTCGCGCATACCGGTACGGTCGCCCACGTGGATCTGATTGACGTCATCATGCCCATCCTGGTCCGATTTTCTAACGCACATCCGCCTTTCGACTGTTTCTTTCGATTTTCGTTCCGTCGCACCATTACTGTCGTGAGTTGATGACTGGATCTAGATCTACCCGTAATTGACTCTAGATAAACTAGATCTAGGAGGAGCACCGTTTTCGAAATAAACTTGAACCCCGCAACCCCCTTCTCTAACTTATCCTACTGAAGGCTCGTGACTAGTATTTAATTCGTAGAAGAAAGCTCGAGAAAACTAAAGCCAAAGGCGGGAGAAAACGATAGGCCAAGTGAAAGAAGAGGAACTCAAAACTATACCAAATGCAAAATAAATAATTAAATAAATAAATAATCACCCAAGTGTACGATGAAGGAAACAAGAATATTTAAAATCAAATCTTGGGAATCGAATTTAACAGGTAACCATCCAAATTTACAATAAATAATAATAAAAAAAAGACAATTTTTTCTAACAATCTGACTTGGATTACAACGATTGAAAATATACGAGAAATCATCGATAAGTAGATCTATATAGATCTAAACAGCAATATAAAAGTTATACGGTCTTCACAATATTGTAAACGAACGATTAAACGTTCTTTCTCTGTTTCTTTTACATTATCTTTCCATTTCCGACTTAGAGCGGATTGCTTCACCTAGTTATATATAAAAGAAGAGAGGGCATTATACTCAAGGAGTTCACTGACTTAGAGGAGCCCAAAGCAAGAGTTATACTAGACAAAGCTAATCTTGTATCGGAAATTGACCCTGAGACTTCTTACAATCCAGCATTGGAGCTGCCTTTGAGTTCATCACAAAGGCAATACTTGAATAATTCCTAAGGCAAAGTTTAAAGAATTTAGGACAGTTCTATTAACCACCTGACATGGGGAAAAAAAGAAAAGGGAGAGAGAGAGAGAGAGAGAGAGAGAGAGAGAGAGAGAGAGAGAGAGAGAGAGAGAGAGAGACAGAGAGAGAGA
>JASKDV010212760.1:0-10228 GCA_032466395.1 Aegires albopunctatus | reverse complement strand
AACAGTACATTTTTTATTTAGCTCATTTAAATGAATCCTCATCTTAATATAAAGGTAAATAAAACGTTAATATATTACATTGATATAAATTGGAATTATTCAAGGAAAATGTGCCGGGAGACTGGGTTTTGGGCATTAGATGTGATGAAAAGGCTACAGCTTCAAGGGGACGTCGTCCCCCTGACCCCCTACCTGGACCCGACATTTACTTGATTTTTCAGGCAATCCTCTTTGCCCTTACATCCAGGTCTAAATATTTTGATATTTTTTGACTCACTAACCATTTTGTTACATATTCATACCCAGACTCCTCCAACTATGCGCAAGCCATGAATCAAAATCAAACTCCAGTTGCTGCTCTCAACACTGGCCAACCTCCAAAGACCATGTTAGCTGGAGGGGGCTTCTTACAGAGACCAGCAGTACCTATCAACACAGGTCAACCTCCCAGGACAGGGCCGATGATACCAGAAGGGGCTTTTCCACCCAGAGGATTTCCCCCTCAAGCTCCAACTGCCTTCTCTGGCGTAGCCTACTTTAAGCAGTCACCTCCAACAACCTTGACTTCTGGAATGTTTCCCGGCAAACCGATTCCACCTGAAGTGCAAGCAGCTGCTCAGGTGGTAAGTAGTAATAAAAGTCATCAGTTACACAGTTGTCAAATGAGGTGAAGTCGAGGATTTCGTTAATAAAATTAACTTTATAACGAAGTCCTCGGGTGAAGTATAGTCCAATCAAACAATATCTCTTGTTAACTGTGGGTACTTTGCTATATGTGTTTGTATCAACTAACCCCCATCTTTCTCTGTAACTCAATTATAGTCCATGTCCCAACAAGATAAAGAAGATATTCTGCTGAAAACAAAGTGCAAGTTGACCTAGAAAGAAAACAGTGAAAGATCAAGGAATTTTATTATTTGGGTCCTTAAGTATGCACTATCCTTCCAAAAATCATTCATTTGAAGTTTGTTTGTAACTCTAATTTTTATCAACATCGTTCTTAGTATTGTTATTACTACATTACACTGAGATATGGACTATATCCAATCCTCATCTTTATTATAATGAATGCAGTAGTTTTATTTCTATCCCTTTGTTCCTTTATCTACGTACCTTGTTATTCTATACTTGTGACTTCATCTATTGCCAGCTTTCCACACACATGGGTAGTGCTATGAGACCAGGTGGCCCCTTGGCACACATTCCTCAGCTCCTGTCGGCTTCTGGTGGAAATGTCCAGGGGACACAACTCAATCCTCAACTCAAGATGCAGAGTTTCTATGAAGACATCACCCCTACAGAGACGGATGAAACCAATGATGATGATGATGAGGACGATTACGATGATGAGGAGAATGGTTACGAGGAGGAAGATGAAGATGAGGAAGACATAGGACAGAGACCGTCTTTTGGACATGGGGTTGCTGGTAAGAAGAGAGAAGGGTTGCAACAATGAAGGTCTTAAATCTTTTTATCCTAGACCTGCCCCAATAAACAATGCCCGTCCTAGGGCTGCCACAGGGAAACAACTTACTTAACACTGATACTTTTTCAATGCTTATAACTTTTTATTTATGATCATATCTCAGTGAAATTTGGACATATTGAAGAAAATTGAACAAAGTTTTGAATATTGCATTTAAAAATAATTATACGTGCAAAATTTTAATCCCCATATTGATCTCAGCCAAAACTCTGTAAAGCTATTATAAGCGTTGCGTCATCGTGGTATTTTCAAAACGAAAGTTTAGTGAAAAATCGAGCGAGAAACCCTCAATGAACACTTGGAAACTGTAAACAAGCTATTCGGATAGAGCTATACACAGCGTTAGTTTCGTATTTTTAATCATCAAGTTAATTGTAGGTGTCAGAAAGTTTTATATAATCTGTTACGAGAATACTCGTAGCCCGGACCAGTAGTCATTACGAGAATACTCGTAGCCCGAATAAAAAGAGTTAAAAGAAGTAAAGGTCATTTTTATGTAATCTTACATCTACTACTTAGCTGTGCTCAAGAAGGTTAAAGTATGCAACCTGTCGGACATTAATAAATGATGTTATAGACATGGATAATGATAATACTTTTTGAACAGCCAGGATCATACACCATAGTTAGTCATGGCAATTATATAGATTTTCTTTCTGAAGGAAAAGACCATTGGTTAAGACAAGATTCAAACGTGATACATAGACTGGCACTGAAACCACCCTGCCATTAGGCCTTCAATATTTTGAGTATATAATGAAGAGGGCTATATGACAATCTTGCTTCACCCTTGTCAACTTGCCTTATCTAGCAACTCTATTTCTAAAGGTAACTTTTTGATTATGTTTTATCACCGACAGATGTCAAGCCAGAAATATCAACCCCAGCCCAAGGTCAAAGGATTACCTCTACAGCCCCCAAAAATCTGTTTGGTGCAAAATTGTCATCAACAAATATTGGTATGATGATGGTGGGAATTAGAAATGTCCCAAATGAATTGCAATAAAAGAGTGAATGAATTGCAATAAAAGAGTGAATGAATTGCAATAAAAGAGTGAATGAATTGCAATAAAAGAGTGAATGAATTGTAATGAAAGACCGGAATGTATTGCATTAATGATTTGAATGAATTGCAATGAATGACATGAATGAATTTAAATTGAAAAACCTGAATGAATTTAATAAAAAGCCAAAATGAATTGCAATAAAAGGCCTGAATGAATTGCAATAATAAGCAACATCTGAATGAATTGCAAATTTAAAAAAAACCTCCATGAATTGCAAAAAGACAAACCATTGTTGATAGAAATACATGATAGTCAATTAACAATACTAATAACGATGTTGATAGAAATTAGGGTTACAAACAAACTTCAAATAAATGATTTTTGGAAGGATATTGCATTCAAAGACATTACATCAACAAGCAAACAAAAACAATCTTGAATGAATTACAAATAAAAAAGCCTGATTGAATTGCACAAAAAAAAGCCTGGATTAATTGAAAAAGAAAAAAAAAAGAAAAAAGCCAGAATGAATTCCAATAAAGGGTCTGAATGAGTTGTAATTAAAGGCAACGCAAAGGAATTTGAAGTTTTGTCTGTCATTTAAACATTTTTTGATTAGAGTTGTTTTGGATTAGGTTGATATTTTTTCAACGTTTCACTTATACACCTGGAATTGTCTCAGTCCTTCAGCCATAGTTCTTTGGCCCATTCCGTCATGATGTATTTAGATTTTAAAGTTTAACAACAGAAAATACATCAAGATCCAGATCTAGGTGTGTGCTTGAGTGAGTATGTCATTATATATATTCCTCTTTTTGGCTGGGAAGGAACTTAAAATTCATAAAATTTATAGCATTGTCTTCACTATGGTAGTTCCCCCATTACTTTTTCTGAACATCGACAGGTGTACCCGATCAAAGTGCTGCAAAGACGGTAATTCCTCAAAGTTCAACGGAGGTGAATTCAGATGGAAAACCTCCAATTTTTGCCCCTCCCAAATTTGGAGGAATAGCCCCATCATTTGCATTTGGATCAAGTTCTGGAACGACAAAAACGACGACAGCTACTTCTGCGACCAGCACCACTACAACTACCACTATGCAGTCTGTATTTGGAAGACAATCCGCGGATAGCAAACCAGGTATGTTTATTATTGAAAATCTCTGACAGTGGGTAATTTTTTCTCACTCAATTCGGGTGTGGAATGGTTAACAGCCCGCCCTGCAGGGGGAAAAGGTTTACTAATCAAGCTGAGGCCGTGGCCAGGATTTGACATGACGATGACAATTCTTGCCATAGAGATCACAATAAGCATTAACCTTATAGGATAAATTAGCTGTTGAAGGAATTTTGATTTGCATTACTGTGAGAGGAACGCCATTGCTCCTTAAGTTGCCAATACTACTGACACATTTTGAAATATATTTTGAAATTTGTTTAAAGAATAGATGGTAATAATAGATTTTGAAAACTGCTTTGAAGAATAAATTGTATTAACAGATTTTGCTAACTTCTAACTTTGTTGGATTGGATGAAAATGTATATTTTGGGATAGAGCAAAGTCAAATTCAAATGCGAGAATACTCGTCAGTAATAAATGGGCAGGGCTTATGCCACATTTTTCAAAATAGGCTCATCCAAGGTTCAAATTGTATGCAAAGTTGTAATTTGGTGTCATTTGTTTGATTGACCTTTTAGAAACTAGTTAGAACAGGTTATAGATGAGAGGGTTGCCTCCTGAAACAATAATAAGGCAAAATAGAGGACCTCTTTGAGTCAAAACACCTCCCCAGAATTTACTGGGCATTGCTCGCGTCTTGGAGTTTGCTACATGCGAACAGGTTTTACTGTTCATCGCACCTAATGTTTATTTTATCAACCCCAGCTTTTACTGGTCTGCTCGCTTAATGAGTTAAAGAATAGATTGAATTAACAGATTTTGAGTTCTATTTTGAATTTGTTTTAAAGAATAGATTAAATTGACATGTTTTGAATTTGTTTAAATATTTAACAAATTTTGAATTTGTTTTAACGAAAAGATTGAATTGACAGATTTTGAATTGTTTAAATTAATATTTAAGATCTTGAATTTGTTTTTGAAAAATATTGAATTAAGAGATTTTGAATTTTTTAACAGACTAGATTGTATTTTAGACTGATTTTGAATTTATTTTAAATAATAGATTGTATTGATAGATTTTGAATTTTGTTGTTTGTTTTTATTCAGTTTTTTGTTTGGAATAGATTTGTTTTGAAATACATTAAATATGTTTAAGATGTATCTTAACTCATAAGGCGCGATACCCAGTAAAATCCAGGCTAGGTTTAACACACGCCTAAGCGTGAAGCACGGTAATACCCGATAGCGTGTAACACATCTCTTTGACGCGAAGCGTGGTAGAAACCGTTTGAGAAGAGAGGGTGACAAAATTCCTCTTTACTTCCTAATTTCTGCCTCCTGAGGCACCTCTCGTACCTACAGCAAGCCTAAAGTAGTTTCTAGGTGATCCACCAATCAAATGACACCAAATGAGCAACTTTGCGTAAGATTTGGACCTTGACCGAGTCCATTAAAAAAAGTAGGTGTGTCAGCCTTTGTTTAGAGTGGCATGTTGCGATTGTCAAAAATGAGCAAAAGGGACGATTCTAAGATTTATTTTATACATTTTCAACATGGTAGGCTCTTAGAGAACAAAACATGTCAAAAGAGGAAGAAATTATGCAAAAAAATAGAAGAAACCATTATTTTGTAGGGGGTAACAGGATACAATAATATAGTTAGCTAGCCCATGGTTCATATAGTGGTAAAGCAGTGTAGTGACTCTCGTGTGTAAGACAATGTGTTGGGTAATGAGAGGCTGATGAGATTCTGTTACCTTTGTAATGAGATGTAACAATTATCCTGAATGATTGGAGCATGGGTCAGTGGTGAGACAGAAAAAAATCAATTACAAAAATATCAAACATAGGCCAACTGGCAAAACCAAAAATTCATTTGTTATTTGTCATATTGCATTATAAAGGGTGGCGGTTAAATATGTAGATCTATACATTCTCTCACACTTGACACTTGTTTCTTTCTTCTCTGCGTTTTTCTTTTGCAAATTATGTTTTCATGTAAACTTGACTGAGAGATGACAAATTTTACATAGATAGATAAACTTCAGAAGAAGATAACTACAAATCTAGCGTCATGATCGTTTTAAAATCCTCACCAAAGTAAACTCATAAAACCACCTTTTCAAAAAGGAATATGTTCCTAAGGTTTTTTTTCTAATATCTAGCCATGAAAAACGAATTTATTCATGCTTGACTCAAAACATAACAAAAATCAGCTGGTTAACCTGGGTAACCTCGCGTGCAGGGGTCGCGACCTTCTACGCGAAGTCTGCACGCAGGCGTCGCTAGCCGGTGACCTAATTTAGCGCCATAGAGAACAATTCAATTTGATTACATATTTTAAAAAATCTATAGATCTTTTAAACCTTATATGATAAGAGAGAAGTCAAAAATATTATTAGAATTTGGGGTATGATATGGCAATGAGAAGTTTAAAAAGAAGTGTAGCGTCAAACCTTACAGGTAAGTAATCCAGCACTGATACCAGAACCAGGGTCCTTAGCATTGTCATGAACCAGTTTCCCTCCGTACCAGAGAACAGCAGAAATAGCACCTGAGGCTAACACACTTAGTAAGCTTTCCATGATACCTACACACAAAGGGAAAGTGATACTTAAGAATTATAAAAATAATATTTAACGATTATAGATGCTTAAAAACATTTAATATCCCAGTTTTCTGAATCAACGCAAAAGAAGGGATGGAGATTGATAGATCATGTCTGCAGATTGAAGACAGCAGAAATGCGCTGTGATGGACACCCTAAATCTGTAGACCAAATCAGCTTAGTTTAAGGTCGCCCTTTGGAGGATGAAATAGTGGAACTCAACATTTGGGAAGATCATCTGATTAGCTGTAGGCAGTTATCATTGGTCTTCCAAAATGTTGCAGAAATTCAATGTAGGATGAGAGAGTAAGGACATTTTTGGCCAAAGCTTGAAATATGTTTATTTTTATTTTTAGTTATACAGATATAAAACATCATCTACCTTGAGCCAAAGCTAAATTTTTTCCTAATTTGTAACTTTCTTGAATTTTGTCCCCGTATTCCTTCTGTTCCTTTTTTTCTCCAGAAAAGGATTTCACTGTCCTGACAGATGACAAGGCTTCTTCTGCTTTTGTCCCCGCCTCGGCCAGTTTGTCTTGAAAACGTTTGCGCATATTTCTCACGTACCTACCTGAAATAAGAAATTTTAAAAATAAACTCATAATAATAGGCCAACATAAATAGCAATAAAAAAAACCAACCCAATAAAAGGAGTAAAGTTTCTGGACATGAATTTAAAATCAACACTCGATATAAATAATATCACAATCTTAGTCATCCTTCGCACAAATTGCAAGGTAAGATAACGTTTACTATAAATTTCATAAAATAAGTCAATTCCAACCCAACTGAGGCAAATATTCACTCTTGTGATAAATGATAGCGTTATGATCTAAACAATGAGTACTCCTTCATGATGAATGATGACAAGAATTCTCAAAATATTCTCACAACTTTCTTGTTTTTCTCAAGCTAAGAGTTGAAATGGTCATTACCATACTGGACAGCCAAAAGTGATACAATTGGAACAGTTGCTAGCAGCACACCTGTCAGGGACGCATTGAGATAAAACATTAATATCAGGGAACCAATAATCTGAAGCAGGTAGCGGAATAACATGGACACGTTCACCTGGGGATTAAAGCATTTTGAATTAAATAAAAGAAAAACACAATGATGAATGATGCGATGTCTGTGTGTCTGCACATGATGCAGATATTCAGACTATATACCCATCTTTAACTCTATCTCATACTTTATCTTGTTTATATTTTTAAGTAAGCCAAATCCCACTCTATCTGACTATTCTGAAGGGAGAATGAAAAAGAAAATAAGAACAAACGTGAAAGATATAGAAAATCAATATTCAATCAAATCAAAATTATATTTGAAGAAGTGACTAACTGTGAGTTACGATACACCAAAAGATAGAATGGGATTTGGTAAAGAAATAAAGAAAGACTTACTGTGATCGCATTTTGTAATACTTGTGTGTCAGATGACAATCTATTGCACAATTCACCAGTCCTTGCAAAGAAGAAGAAAAAGGCTCACTGAAGACCTTTTATTTTTTTCAAAATTTGGCATTTGGAGATTTCAGTTTCAAGAAAATATATTGATAACTTCAATATTTAAATATCATTTCATGAACAAGAAAATAGCGATGTATCGGGGGAAGCACATGGAGCAAGATCATAACAATCAAATAGTTAGAAAAAGAAAGGGAAAGGTAAGTTTTTAAAAAGGGTAATTCACTTTTAGCTGTGGTAGAGCATAATAATAATTCAATAATTTGATCTAGTAATTTACTGAACAGTATAGATGAGAAGAAAAACACTCAGAGAGAGAATAAAATATATTGAAAAGAAGTGAGAGAAATAGAAAAAAAAATAAGGTAGAATGAAAGTAGCTGGAAGAGAGAATGGAATAAAATAGAAAAAAAAAAATTAAAAAAAAAAAAAAAATATACCAAAGATTCATTTCAAGATAAATAGAAAGAAAGACATTTTCAAATAAATGACACAACAAACTGTCATTCACCCTTCCTTACCTGCTAGTGTCAAAAAATGCTATTTCCTGAAGGATAACTGAACTAAAGAGTTTTGACCTGAGTCTGGCCACAAGTCGCTGGCCAGCCAAAGTAAAAAACCACGATCTGAACAATGCTGCCACAGCACCCACCACGTAGATGCCCAACAGAATAAGGACAGTTTTGTTGAGTTCATCTATAAGAGGATGATATTTTGAGGGTGTTAATTAAATCTATGACGTAAAAACAAAAAGATTTTAAAAAGTGAATATACATTTTTTTTTTCATCCTTAAGGCATCCACCAGCAGCATCAACTATGAGTTGAGCAAACTAATGCTGAATAAGGTTAAACAAATTTTTAGATTTAGGATGTTAATTAAATCTATGATGTAAAAACAAAAAGATTTTAAAAAGTGAATATACATTTTTTTTTTTCATCCTTAATAGGCATCCACCAGCAGCATCAACTATGAGTTGAGCAAACTAATGCTGAATAACGTTAAACAAATTTTTTAATTTTTCTCAAAGCTTATCAAATGAAGCTGTTTTGAAACTTTATATTATATCACAAATTTTAAGATAGTACGGATCCATTTTAACACACTGTTTAGAAGCATATTTAACATAAAAAACCAACAATAAAAACAAGCATAATAAAAATAATGGTCAATAATGATCATCTTATGATAGCAATGATGATGCTTGAATTAGATTATATAAAAAAGTTTCTATTGTTTTGCTTAGGATTAATAAGAATTATTCAAGATTTCTAACCCATGCTATGGAGGGCTGCATCGACCACTTTGCCAAAGAAGAGAGGGGCAACAGTCTGAGTTCCTGATGTTATCAGCAAGCAAAAACCTGCCATTGCTAAGAGATTAAATTCCTGCAGGAAAAACAGTTTGTCTTGAAATTGAGGGAAGGTAAAATTCAATTCAATGCAAAATCATTTTAAAGTCTTTAAAAAAAAAGTTTAAAAAGGCACCAAAAGCAACATCAATTTATTATTTCCATGTAATACCATGTTCCACAGAAGTACAAAAAAAAAAAAAGGCACTTATATAACAAAAATACATGTGGGCCTATTAATAAACATAAGGATGGGAAAAACATGTATATAAAAACGGAGTTGATAAAGCAGGTCTTGACTAAAGGGGAGCTAAAGGAAATGACGACTTAAATTTGTATAATTCCACCCTAAATGTAAATG
This sequence comes from Aegires albopunctatus, assembly GCA_032466395.1. NCBI lineage: Eukaryota > Metazoa > Mollusca > Gastropoda > Nudibranchia > Aegiretidae > Aegires > Aegires albopunctatus. The sequence continues at coordinate 828 of JASKDV010212760.1, read as the reverse complement.
TTTACAAAAAGAATAAAGGAAAAGAAAATGAAAACAAAACAGATAAAAGTAAAAAAAAAAAAAACCCCAAAAAACCCTTGCCTCTGCAAGAAATATGTGTTGGTAGGAATTTGTTCTTCTTCACATTTTTGTTGCCACAACATTATTGTTGTGTAAAACAAATTTGAGTAAAATATAAACTCTCAATCTCAATAAATCACTGCATTCTTAAGTAAATAATTGCTTATTATAAAACAAAAAAAAGGATTTTCTAGTACTATTTCTATCAGTTGAGCGCCATTGTCAGTATGTCTCAATTACAGTAGAAACTGGTTGATCTGAAATGCACGGAATCATTGCTTTTATTTCGGTTTAAACATTTTTTGGTTTAAACAAAGTTGTCAGATGGATAAAGGGTAAAACTCATAAAAGGCTTGATAGTTTCATTTCCTTTGAGGGAATTTTCTTCATCATTTTCTCTTTACTCCAATACTTCCTCTAAGCTGAGTGTGTGTGCATGCACGCACAAGGCATTGAGAGTCTGCGCACACTAAAAATGTAAGCACGCACAAGCATTATATCGATTGTTTGCACTTGGATTTAGGCCTATATAGATTTCTTTTGAAATTTGAATCTACTAATTAACAATGGAAATAAATAAACCGGTTCATTAGAAAAAAAAAACTCTGTTTATTTTACACTTTTGTTATTTGCCAACAAGTAAAATTTTTTAAAGAATATAGAACTAAAAGAGAATGTAGTACAGTAGTCGCGGCTTATAACCCACCTTCTATTAGCCCACTTCGTCTAATAACCCGCCATTTTAATGAAACAGAATATTTTCCTATC
>JASKDV010212738.1:0-10229 GCA_032466395.1 Aegires albopunctatus | reverse complement strand
ATTATCTTACCTCCGTGCTGTTGGAATCTAAACCACAGCGCGCCCTCAACTCTCGTAGCTTCTCACGATAGAAATCTACATCAGGCATTTCCTCCTCATTGGTTCCAGAAGAAATATTTTCTTGTTTATTTGATCTATTGTTTTGGAATTCTAGGTAGAGACGGAAAGGGAGAACTTATACATTAAAGGAGATAGCAATATCAATAAAACATCAAATTTCCACAACATTTTCTAAAATATTATTCTATTTAAAGAAGAAGCGGATAACTCAGTGGTTAAGGTGCTAGCCTACCAAGCCAAAAGTCCCTGGTTCAAACCCTTGCAGGCTTGAATTTGAAATTCAATTATTTTTTTTTCAGGTTTCCTTCTGCCCCCTATCCTTAAGTTGATAGGATAAAGAGTGTCAAGTCCTATCGGAAACGGACTACAATATCAGAGGTCCCATGTGTATAATATAAGCATGTAAAAGAACCCTTGGCTGTTTACAAGGCAGTCTAGGAAAATCCTGATATCAGCAAAGTAGTGGACATGGGTAACATTCAATACAACAACAAATTTAAAGATAACGATTAATAAAATTCAAGCATCTGATTTAATTCAGCTCATAAAAAACAGAAGAACACACTACCCAAAGACATAACATTTTTCCAGATTGTTTTCACGATTCATTCAAGTCTACCTGATTTCTTTCCTTTGCGTTCCTCGTCAATTTCAGCCAACATGTTGTTTATGTACTTTTGGAAGTGTGGAGAGGTTTTCTTTAAGAAAGGTTCTACATCTGCTTCTGGGTACCTCTTCTTGAAATCATACAAGTCATTCAGACCCTACAAAGGAGCGGAGTCAAGGAGAGGGATTATAGTTCAGAAATGTAAAGTTTCCATAAAATATGTTCAATGTTAAGTAGGTCAAGATTTCAAGCAAATACTCAAATTTTAAGAAATATTAACAAAAGTTATTGGAAATTATGGAAAAGCTTCAATAAACCACCACCAGATGTATTAAAATTGATGACTTAAGCTTTAATTAATAAAAATCAGACTCGATCATAATAAGGTGTACTTTCTTCTTTTTCTTTATTTTACAACCAAAATTTTACATAAGGAACATTTCAATGGTCTCCAGATGTTTCGAGTATAACTGATTTAAAGTCTTTTAGTAGAGCTGGTCTTTGCTCTCTTAGGCAAGTCAATCAAATTACTGATAGTAACAGTGAATAGAGGTGAGCATCAGTCACAGAGACTGAGATTTAGAATTTACATGTATAGCCTTCTGTCTTTAATCTATATTTTGTTGGAAGTACCATACTATCATATTATTTAGGCCTGAAGAGAGTAGTGAATTTGATGGCTCTGTTTTAAATTTGAGGAAAGTTTCATTGACAGTAAGTGGGTACGCTTGAATCAAATCCTTACACTCACCTCGCGAGTATTCTCCTTCGTACCAATCTTAGTGAAAATTTCAGATAAAAGTTCATGTGTCTTGGAAACCCGTTTACCACTGGATGTAATCTGTTCAGATTAAGACATCATTAAGAAACACATTGAATTCATCAATTGAAGCCAAGAACAATACTAAGCACAAACCAAAATAATATGTATTTCAAATAGTTAAAAAAGTACACATGCATAAGAAACTCAATTCAGTGGGGAACCAATCCTTCAGAGTATGATAACAATGTGTCAAAACTATAGATCAATTCATTAACACCATCTTGAGAAGGGCAAGTAATTTAATACTTTATTAATTTCTTTTTTTGCCAATGTTAATGTGTACTTTGTGCCAACAGATTATGTTAGTCATTAACTGTATTACTATATCTGAATCTAGAGAAATTTTTTTCATTAAAGATTTAGAGATCTCACTTTGTATTTGTCAGATCCGTCCTCTTGTTTAAAGTTGCCTTTGGCGAGAACTGTGTGAAGGTAAGCTTCCACTTCTGAATTTTCCGATGCTCCTATCAAACCTGTATGACTTAAGATCTGGCCAAAGAGAAAATAATTTGTTGATTTAGTTCATGATTAAAGAGGGAAGGAAAATTAAAGACAGAAGGTAAGGGAGACGATGGGACAATCGAAAAGAGAATTAGTAAAAGTATTTTTTGTATTTACCAACATGGAAGTGTGAGAGCATCAAATAGAGATTTTTCAGTGCCAATGTTATGGTGATCTATGAATAATGAAAAGAGACTGGCAAAACTGAGAACTTACCTTCTGTCCTTTCAGTTTGGTCAAGTTATGTAGAAGAGTTTTGATAGTTCGGATAGGCATATCCAGGTTGCTACGACTCTTCCAGCTGGAAGAAGGGAAAGCTTGGAAAAACAGGTGACATTCGTATAACAGACGGTCGCAGTTGAGGTCGTTAATTGTGTCTGGCACCAAATTCAAAACTTTCCAAAGGCACTGGAAGATGTTTTTAGGAAAAGAGTCAGAACGAGAAGAGTGCTTTTAAAAAATGAAAAAAAAACAACCAAATAAGAACAAGCTTTTAAAACCATTATTTCTATTCAGAGTTACATCTGAAATTTCTTAAGTCTAAAAACAGAATTCTATTTAGTTTGAACTCGTTTTTGATTATTGCATCTGTACACTTCTTTAATGTATTTTTCAAAGAAATTTCAAAATTCCATTCATTTGCATGAAACAGTTGAGTCAAGAGATCATACTAAATGAAAAATTATGTACATACCTTGGTAACAAGCTCTAGGAAGTTTGAAGAGCATGTATCACTTTGCAAACATTCTCTCATCAATGAGATGATGGCACTGTAAAAGAAAAAAACAAATGGAATATAGAAATATCACTTTCAATCTTTACATCACATAAATTAAATTATAGCTTTATTACTGTGGCAACATAAGATCTATTAGTTCTAAGAGCACAGAATACTCCCATTTGTTTATTTCATTCTTTCCTTCTTCCATCTGTAACTCGCAACCTCCTTAATCTTTCTGTTGTTCTCTCTATCCTCCTGTTTTCTATAAAGGAAGTATAGCTGCCAAATGAACAAAGTCCAAGACTTGTGTGCCTCCTGGCACAAAGAGACTTAAGGTTAAGGAAAGGTTTATAAAGGAATAAATATAAGAGTTTCGAGATCTCAATTGTTCCGAAGACATTACCAAGAGATGTTAGTGGAATCAGACTTGTTGATGATTCTCACGACCACGATGTTGACAGAGCGAATAATCTGGGGTCCATCTTGTAATTGCTCAACTTGCATGTCCAGTATGACAGTCAAAAGACTTTGGATCAAATCTTTCAGCATGTGAGTTGAAGCTTTTTTGCCCAAGCCTGACCTATCAAATATCTGAGGATGGACAGAAGTAACCATTAAAGGCTGCAGCTAGCTAAAGCCTTATGGGAAGAAAAAAAATTCATAAAGAGTATAAATGAAAAAATGAAAAAAAATAAACATATATAATAGAACAAAAATAGGAATGACAGAGAAAAATGATTGACTCAACGAGGTGGATATAACAATTGCAAAGTCAAGCAAAATCTTATAGGGAAAAAAGGATAAAATTCACAAAAGTAATTAATAAAGAGAGGAAAGAAAGATAAAGAAAAAGAAAAAGGAGGGAAGAGAGCAATTACAACATGGAAATTAAAACAAAGAAAAATTTTTTTTTCACAAGAAAGAAAGAAAAAGAAATGAACACAATTGACTAAAATAAAATCTGCAAAAGACATTTGACTTACGCTGATTAACGTGCTTAAAAGACACCGGTAAAGTTGTATGACATCTGAATTAGAAACATCTGGGTCCAGCAAATATTTGCTGATTCCCATTTTAAATTGCATGGTGATGACCACCAAAATGTTATCAACATGGCCGGCCATGACCTCTGCCCTTTTCTCATCTTTCACCACTTCGTCAATCTAAACAAAACAACAACAAAAAAATAATAAAACTGATGAATAATAATAACAAAATATAGATTTACATCAAAGCCATGAAATACATTCCATGAAAATTAATCGTACTTCATGTGCCAAGAGAGAAAATGTCTAATAATACCTGTCAGTGTCTAACTTCATTCGTTCTCTTCTCTCTTTTTCTTTTTTTTAAACAAAGAAATAATTCGTATACTTTCTTATTTGAATGAAAAGGTGAGGTTTTAAGAAATATATATTTTTATTTTAATAATCTGTTCACCACAATTTTCATTCGTAAGAGTTTGAAAATGCTTAAAAGTAAAATGTTCATACAGACCCCCACCACAAAAGCATATTCATGATAAAATGACAATACTGCATTCATACCTGAGCCAAAGCCTTAATACTGGTTTCAATATCAACAGCAGCAATTTGGGACACTACAGTGCCAATACTGGCAGAAACACCTGCCATGCCAATCAATCTGGAAGCTGGATTTGGAGATGCTGGCCGGGCCCTGAAAAAATGAACAAAAAATGGTTACTTATCAACTCCTTTCTTAACTGCCAACCACAAATTGGGCCTGCTTTGGTTCATTTCTCTTTCAATTTAATTTAAATGTAGATTGTTAAATCAGATAATCTACATGAAGGGTATCTAATCTCATACAAAAATTAAATCTAATCCAGTAACTACTTTCCAAGATATTCTTCAGTAACAAGTATATGAGCAACGCTTTCCTCTAACATACTGCAAGATCTAACCAAGTAGCATAAAACTGTCCTAAATATAGAATAGGTTGTATTTTCCATTATCGGTATTCCCTGCAGAGAGAATGTAGAAAGACGTACCTAGATTTACCAGTACTATTCTATTGCTGACACAGTGTTTATTTCATTGTTACTAGAAATTCAGATTCATCCCCACTTACAGATTCCAGATTATAATATAAAGGATGACTAATTTGGAAAACTTGTAGACAATAGTCAAAAACTGTGTCTGCCATGAGATGTTTTATCTCTGACTTTCAGGCTGGGGTTGAGAAAGTTATATATATATTCTCAATAAGATTAAACAAATCGCCTGATGAGAGGCCATGCATCTTTGTTTTTCTTTCAAAATTGAACTCTAATCTAACTTGTTAAGATCTACTGCCTTTAAAAATTTACGATTCAGTACTAAATTACAACATCCCCAAAGTTTATATTATATAGTCTGACGCGCGCCAGGCCAACATCTCGAGAAACAGACCTTGACTTCTTAAATTGGAAAGTTCCCATTGTTTTCCTAAATAACAAAAGTAGTTTTGATTGGATAGTATTTTAAGATTCCAGCCAATGAGATTGCAAGTTTTATTTACCTCGGAACTCTCCCCGCCGATTTGTTATACATTGATAAAGAGAAGCTATTTCACCATGTTTTGGTTCAACACACCGTGTGACCTAGATTTTTTATTGTGAGTCGAGGCCAAGCTCGCGCTGAGGCAATGCTACAGCTATGACATAGCGAGTTTTTCTTGGGTTGATTTAATATTTCTACATTTACAATTTTCAGCAGACCTTTGATTAAATTCTTGTGTTTGAAAAAAAAATTTGAATAAAGAAAAATTCTAACTTACGTAATCTTTGGCTTGGTGACCGGTGCCATGACTGCATCCACATCCAGTTCAATTAGATCAGGTGCCACCATCTCCCAATTCTCCTCTGGCTCTATATCTAATTGGTAAGTTCTCTTGACAGTTGGGCGGTGGGCCATATTGGGTCTGGATCAAAATAGGTGTGAAAACAAAAGGCATGAATCATCATGTCAATCATCTTTTTTGGACAGTAACGATAAATCATTAAAAAAAAAAAAATTCTAGGAACAATTTCACTTGAAGTTGAAGCATGATAAATGTTTCTTATATAAAAAGGTGGTCAAATGAATTTTAGTAACCATACTTATAAATTGTGACATCATTACCCAATTATTTGTATTCTAAAACACTGCCTTCCATGTTAAACTTTATCTAAGACATGATTTTTATTTTGAAAAATCATGCTCTTTTCTCAAATTAATGATAAATTGATAATTGAAACAAATAGGGATGGTGTTAATCCGAGACTCCTTACTGAGATGATGCCTTTGTGATTCCTCCAGCGGGTGCTGTTTTGGGTCTCATTTGTTGCTGTGGTGGTTGTTGAGGTTGCAATGGCTCTTTAGCTGCTTTGTTATCTCTGTTTTTCATAGCTCTTTTGATGCGCTCTTCTAGATAACTCTGATCCTTCTCTTTTAGCTAGTGAATTAGGAGGAAAGGTATTGTAACATCTTTACAATGTTAACGGATTAATCAATGAAGCCAATAAATTACTGAGCTATATTAAACATAGGAAAACAACTTTGATACTCTTCACAGATTTTTATTTTTCCAAAATGTTTCCCTATATTGAGTCAAAGTCTACCCCACAAGATATAATATAATATACATTTATTAGCCATTGCATGTAAAGTAATTTATAATCTTCATTTCCACTTGATACCATACAATCTCATTGTATGAAATTCATTTTCTTTCTCTTTCGAGAGCATTATATCAATGAAACACAACAACAATGCTACAATATACATGAATCGATCAATTCATCTTAGAGTGGCAGATAGCGCTGGCACAAGCTTTGTTTTGAATAATAAGAAGCCTACTTTTGCAAAATGCCAAATTTGTGACAAAGAGTTCTCCATGGCCACTGATTTTCATGCAGTTTTCACTGAAACTCATGATATCAATATCATTATATCCTTACAAATATATTTTTGGCGATTATTTAAACTCCTTTTTTCTTTTTCTGCATTTTTACAAGCAACTTTTGAATTCATCCACGTTTTGAATTTGCAGGCATGCTAGCACTAGAATATAAATATCTGTGATGTCAATGTCATTTAGATCTAGAATCTGGAGATTATAAACCTAGATTCTAATTCTACATTTTAAATCAAGGTCGATAATCTAGATCAAGATTAAACTAGTTCATTTGAACGGAATGACAATCTACTTTTTAATAATTGTTTTCTTTAAAAATCAAGCCTACTCAAGTACAAATTACATATAAAATAAAGAAAAACAATTATATGTGTCATATAAATTATATAACTCATATAAATTATATAACTTACTGTGCCAACAAATTTATAAACATTATCCCCAAGAATGGAATGGGCGACAACTATGGTGTTTAGAGCAGCATTTCGAACACTATTGTCCCTGTCAGAGATTTGTGCAGCTATGATCTTCAAGGCATGAGCGGGTGATGGTTGACAAACGTTCATGCCATAAATCTCTATCAGGTAGCCCAGTTCTTCCAAAAGTTCTGTGGATAGATAATAAAAAAGATAAGATAAGATAAATTAAGATAAACTTTATCATCCCAAAGGGAAATTTGACTTGGATTACATGGCAACACAAAGTCATAACAAAATGATAATAATATATATATATATCTAATAATAATAATGACAACAACAAAAACCGGGTTGGTGATAATGATGATAAGAATGGTGATGATTTCAATTTCCAATAATCAATTTTACTCTTTCATTAATAAAAATGAGAGGATAAATAAAATATGGTAACTTTGATACCTTTTTCTCTCTTTTACTTAGAACTAATCAAAAAAGTATTCATTATTACCTGTCCTCTGCTTTGAAATTTTGCATTTCAAACCATCAATTACAAAGCTGAATAGTTTGCTTGATGGGTAAACCTGACATAAGAGCTTCAAAATAGCCCTAACATCTCGACGAACATTGTCTTTGGGGTCTCCACTCTAGTAAAGGATAGATTATTAATCGATAAGCTCTTCAAAATTGCTGAATTAAAATATATGAAAATAATGTATATAAAATAAAGAAAAACAATACTTTGAGGAAAAGCCTATAAAACAAACTATCAAATACTTCAAGGAGTGGAATCAACAACAAATCATGGAGAGATACAAGAAATAGATATCATTACATATCCTCTGTTGTGTTACGAGGGCTGATCAAATTTTTGCTTTGAGAAAAGAGCCACATATTCTTCTTCAATATATTTGTAAGACTTCACTTCCAAAAAAAAAAAAAAAAAATCAATCATTTTCATTTAAACCTACCCTTTAAGTGAATCAATCCTCACAGATAGTTTTTACTAAGGATAAAATAAAAATTTTATGGAAAAGCATGTAAAATTATTGCAATTGAGCAAAATGAGTTGACATCATTCTTTACCTGACTTAACACTTAACAAATCTTATCAACTACAACATCAAGTAGATACCTACCTTAAGGATAAGATAAGGAACAAAAGAATTGGCCTCTAGGTCGGTCAGATGATAGTCAATGGAAGACAATGTGCTGAAGACCCGCTGTAAGTAATCCAGAGCTTTATTTAGCATGCTGGGGTTGGTGTCGAAGAAACGGATTGTAAACCACTTCAAGATGAGGTCAATGTTGGCCACCGTCTCTTTCTCTTGAGTCTCAAGGCACTAAAAATATTTGTTATAAAACACAACTTCAGCAAAGACCTAATATGATAATTTTGATATTGTACTTACAATACAATTCGCTCATAAAATCAAAGCTGTTATATGTACATCAACAGGATTTCAATCATCAACAACTGGGCATTTCTCATTTAACAAACAAATGTGACAATTATGAATACATAACAAAAGTGCTCACACCCAGACACAAACATTTACAAGGGCAAATACTAACTACATCAATGCTTTTAACAAAACAAAGCTGATTCCTTAGCTCTTTAACAATGGTTGGAAGGTGGGAGCTTCTTGTAGCTCATATCCACTTCTGATGCAATTATATCATTTTACTAGCCAAATTCTAAAATCAGGCAGACTCACTAAACCTTCATAGTTTGAACCAGAAATTGAAGATAATAAAGGCAGTTTTCAATTCATGCTTTCTTGACAATGTTGGCATGAATTTTGATGGTGTTCTGTGAAGTTCAACGTTGGTCTTGAAATGGCAGACCTTTCAAGATGCTCATCAAATCATCAAATTCTTCCAAAAATAATGATTCTAGTAATGAATTTAGTGATGAAGTTCTAAATCAAGATGATTAATACAATGTGGATGGAAGTAGTGATTGTTGTCCTAGATTATTTTCTTGTTGTAGATCTAGATCTGGTGAGTGTAGGATGTTGCGTCAAAATTTCTAACATCTATATATTTTTGTGTTTTGCCTCTTTATCCCAACTTACTCACATTCACCATTCACCCTACCTGTTAGAGACTTGTAATTAGCCTAAAATTTATAATTTATCTCCTTTAATTTGATACCTGATAAATGTGGGTGAAATGCTTGTAGGCATAGCTGTGTGCATTTTAAAATTGAGCAAAAGCGTGCTATTTTACCCTATTGTTAAAGACCCAGATATTGTCATACATCACATGATTTAAAGATTATAAAGATGCAAAGCTTCTTTATCAGTATCTTTTGAATTCTACACATACTTTTATAAGTTGTTCAATCGCTTTGACGTGAAACTTGAAGTCTGATTGAAACAAGTCAGACATGATTGCCTTGTTGAAGTTCTTCTCCATCTGATTACGAAGTTGGTCTACATACTCAGCGCGTATCTCAATAAAGTTCCATTTCAACACCTGAATCACAAACAAGTAAAAATAATAAACAAATCAGCAATGGGAGTTTTATTTTGTATACAAAAATAAGTATTTCTCTGTCTAAATGTAAGTGCTCAAATAATCCATTTTTATGCATTTGTATGGGATGTTTATATTTTCAATCACAATAACTAACATGTAATTCATTTAAAAAGATAAAAATTAGCCAACGTCATAACGAGAGCGAAGAAATTGACTAACATTATTCAAAGATAGTTAATGAAATTGCCCGGCAAACATCCGTTATCACTAGAATAATCAATAGCGATACCTTCATGGCTTTCTCTTCTTTAATTCTCTGCTCTTTGGATACTGTTATGCTCATGGTAGGTCCAAAGTCCTCCTCCTCTTTTTTCTTACTGGAGCTAGGTGCAGGCTGAGAGTGAAGAACAATATTTTAAATTCAGCTGCAATTTAAACTCCCTCAAAAAGATTTTAAAAAATACTTGCCAGTAAAAATATACAATGGAATAAAATAAAAGGGATAGATAAGTAAATAAATAACTGTTACAGTCCAACCAAATGTTTTTGTTTTTTCAAAAACAAATTTTTTTTCTATTTAAAATGATCGGTTAATCCAAATTTTTTCCGCCTCGATCTGCCTAATCCTTTTTTTTTTAGAGGGGGGGGAGGAGGAGGAGGAGGAGGAGGAGGAGGAGGACGAGGACGAGGAGGGGGGGGGGGGGAAATTCAGACAACGAA
>JASKDV010212727.1:0-10230 GCA_032466395.1 Aegires albopunctatus | reverse complement strand
GAAGCAATCCGGTGCGGGTTTCCCAGCGCGATTGACCCTCGCGCGGCAACCCGCCTGCCGCCTTCACTATAAACTTAACCTAAAGCTCGCTCCATCACTCCCGCTGTATCCGAGTTAGGGCATATCCTTGCCCCGCTGTATCCGAGCACAGGTAATATAGAGTTTAATTTACATAGTAAAAAAAATGGGGAACTCTGGTAAAGTCCCGCTGTAGCAATGTTCCCGCTGTAGCCGTGTACTACTGTATCGTGTATCACTATCAAGCTCCAGGAAGACGACGACTCATTTGTGTTATATTATTGATATTTAATGTGGTGTTTATCTGGCCCCATGGAAAATTGCAACGTTTTTGACATTTTTTCTTGCAATTTTTTCCACTTGATGCAATTTCTACCATTACTAACGATTCTTTTACAATTTTTGTTATTTTTTGTGATATTAGCCCCACCCAAGTGCGAATATTTGCAATTTTTAGAATTTTCAAATGCAATTTTCCGCAGGGCTAGGTTTATAAGGGTACGATAAAAAATGATCCGTCAATTATAATCTACTTCCTTGCAATACATGTAATGGCATTGCAAGTTTGTCAGGATCCAGAGACTTTATTATATTACTCATGCCTTTATAATAATTTACATTATAAAGAAATTCATGTGCTAATGATAATGAATCTGTGAATACAACCTTATACTCTACATAATATCTCCGTTATTCAAGAATTTGAATGTATTGCATCGTAGGGCTGTCCTACCCAGAAAGGATTAAGATGGATTTAATAAATGTATGAACTGTGATTCAATTGTCATTTCTACCACTTACTTGAACTGTACCTGTTACCTCTCGTCCACTGGGCAATATCTACAAATATACACATATTTTTAATTAAAATTACAGCTAAAGATTGAATCATCAAATCTAAATACAAACATTTGCCTTATTTAATTATCCTCTATGATCTCTATAACACTATAAGGTTTGAATCAAATAAAGCAAGTCACTCAAAATACACCATTCATGACATCACTCAACTATTCATTCCTTTTCTACTCACCTCATTTTCTTTTCTTAATGAACCCATTACACTTACACACACCATAAGACGAGATAAAGGATAAAGTATAATATTTGCTATGTCTAATAGTAATAATATAAATTGTATTCCACATGATTGATAAAGGAAAAAAGAAGAGGTAAGTGATGTTACACATGGTGCTCTATTGAGCAACTGATTGCAGCCTAAGTAGTCCCATTGTGAATGTGATCAAGTCCAAGTCAATCCCCATAACTTCATGAACTTCCAGCACCATGTTACACAAGATTGGTAAGAAGAACAGTTATGTAGATCTGAGGTCGAACTTCTATAAATGGGCTTTGCTTGGCTTTGGGTCTGTTCTGCAGAAACACGAATACCACATTATGTAGCAATGTCACAGTCCAACTAACTTGTTAATCCTTCTCAACACTCAGTAAAACAATTTCTTGAGGGTTATTCTTTTATGGCTGCGGTTATTCAGAGTCGAGTCACAATAACTGTTCAGTTATCCAGAGGCGACTGTATAACCCCATTTGGCTGGAGTCGAGTCGCAGTAACTGTACAGTTATCCATAGTCGAGTCGCAATAACTAAACTGTTATCCAGAGTCGAGTTGCATGAGAACACACAAACATGTAAAGTAAACTCTGAAATCCAAATAAACAAACTTAACTCTATTTATAGCCGAGCTTCACTGTACAACAGAGCGTATTAACCCTCACCATACGTCGCTTCCGAACTACCATTCCCGTACGTAGTGGGGTCTCAAGCAACTCCATTTTTAAATAGCATTTTATTGTCTCACCTATATATATAGTAATAGTATTGTAATACATGTGTCAGTTTGTGAGCAGATATGGGACGTCAATACTTTCTCAACATCAAAAGAAACCTGCATGTCTTTGTTTAATGACGACATGTCTGTGTGTACAGTTATTGCGAGTCGACTCTGAATTACCACTTTGTTCTTTTATAGAGTAAGTAATATATGGTAAGATCTGCCTACCCGGTTTTCAACTACTGCTTTGGTTTTTAACTTTGAAATTTTTAAAGTCTTTATTCAAAATGAACATTTTTATTATATATAAGCGTACTGACTGATAATGATAAAGCAGAATCCAAATACAGGTGAATGTTCTGCCTGCATTTTGCAAGGGGTGTGGGTTTCAATCTAAAATACATGTATTGTATTCTTTATAAGCTTATTCCTTGTGGAGTATAAGAATTCCTTTTACACGCTGAAAAGATATATGACTCTGCCTATGGCCAGGTAAACTCTACTCATTTAAGTTGTAAGGAGCCTTTCTTACAAATCAAAATGGTGCCCCACTGGGAAATGAAGTAGGGATTTTTCAATCTTCAGGTCACCATAAAGATTTCAAAGCTTATGCTTCTTGTATCAGTTTGTTGAGAGTCAAACACATTTGATGTACATGTGTAATGTTTTCTTTTTCTTACAACTATATTTCCATTCAGAATACTTTGCTCATTCCTCTTTAATTCAGGAAAAGTTATGTGGCTATAACTAACAAAATCTATACTCCAGTGCGAGAGAGGTCTTATCCATACTTATAGTACTAGTACCATTAATTTGCCTGCTTAATTTTAGTTAAACATGTGAAATGTCTTAGCAGAATGAAACAATCAAAAGTGAAAGAAGTTTTAAGTTCATGCACTAGTCATACATTTGATAACAAATGTATTTATTTCAGTGTAAAACCTCATATTATCAGTACCTAATATACTAAATTGCAAGGATTATGGACAAGTTTCTATTTACGATAAATTACAAAAACATATTACAGTAGAAACCTGATAAACTAAAATTGAAGGGACTGTTGCAATTATTTTGGTTTACACACACAATATGACAATAATTATAGAAAAATATAAATCAGTTTCGATTTCTTTTCAGTTGAACCATTTTCAGTTTAGGGGGCGTCAGTGGCCTAGTGGTTAACACAGTTCAAACACGAGAAACTCAAAACGACATCCGTCGACTGCGTGACTTGGTGGGATCGTATCCCGATGGATGCAAATTTTCTCTATAACCACTAGTCATTGGCGGTGTGTCCTTAGGTAAGACACTTTGACCCATCTACCTCACTCGACTCAGGTGTGAATGAGTACCTGGCCGTTAAGACAGTGTCGTCCGTGTCCGAAAATTGTAATCACTCCTCACAGCTGCCAGTCTGGTCTTGTGTGTTCTGTGTTGCTGTCGGTCAGGAGAGTATAATTGTCATTGCAAAGCGCCTTGAGCACGGCTACGTGGATATGTGCACTATATAAGAACAAATTTTACTTTTACAGGTTTCCACTGTATTGTATGTCATTGCTAATGACAGATTTCGGTCTCGGTATAAGCTAGATATTTTCTCAGTTGAGATGTCAACCTAACGAAAGGATAAATTTATGAATATCATGCGAAGACAGAAAAGGCCGGTGGCTTATCTCCTCAATTCAGAAAAAGTTAAGTGGCTGTAAATAGTGTAATATTTTGTGCCTCATAAAAAGTTTTGACTCATTTTAAGACACTGCAACATCCCCGGGCAAAGCTTATCATTGATGCAAGCCACCCTATCCTTTAAAAAAAGTAATCATATCTGGAACTGGAACCATAAATAACCATCGAGACTTATAATAGCAGCTTCAGGAAACTGCTCGTCTGAGAAATGAAGAGGCTGCAAGGCATAGGTATTTTGACAATGTTTTAAATATAATTAACCTTGATATTTTTATGAATTGATTAAAAAAAGACTACATTCAATGGCTAAAGTTTGGAAGAAGCGACTGACTTTGAAGTTAATAAAAATAATTTCATTTTTTCTTAGAATACTTCATTTCAAATCATCTATCCTTTGTCCACATTATTAGCATGTTTTGAAAGACGTTTCAATGATTTACTGCTAAAAGGACCATCAGAAATAGGAGAAATTAAGGATTATGGATGTTGAAATTCATGACTTAGATGTATTTGCCGGTAAGAGAGGCACTATGACCATGCATCAAGAATTCTGTATTGTTTGTACCAGTAAAGAAAACACAAAATACTGAATAAAACTGCAAAACACAGAAGAAAATGAATGTAACAAAGATGAAGAAATTACTCCACACAAGCTTTTCTCAAGGGATGACAACAAAGTTTAATGTATTGTGAGGTCCTATAAATCTCATATTAATTGCAACATTTTACAACAAAGGTGATTGCTTAGAGCCTTCTGAAGCATAAGAGTTCTGATGAATTCAATATTAGTACTGATTAGTGTAAACAACTAAATCTAACAAAAATAATGCAAAGAGAGAGTGAGAACCCCCCCACATGAATTTTTTTCTCTAAATGAGCCATATCACAAGAATAGTAACGAATAACATCATAGGCAATTGGCCTCATAGTTTTGCAACAATTGAATACCAATTAAAGATTTTTAAAAGGTTACATCAAAGACGCCGTCCAATTATTACAATGACTGCTTACTGATTAATAATCAAAGTGAGAAAAATTTATAAGTTATAATTCTAAAGGCCATTACTTGGTAAGGCCAATCACCCCGCAGGCAAGACGAGCTCCAGCATTGCCAGTCTTTGTGCTTTCCTCGTTTCCACCTTTGCCCAGGTCATCTTCTCCAGCATGCACCTGAAAAGGTTTGGATACATGAGAACTCTTTTTTCCTTACAATGATTCTATGTATAAACCCAAAATTAAATTTAGACACCGTTGTTCAGCAAAAATAAAATAAAAAAGAGATAGATAAATGATGAAAAATATATACAACAATTGCAATGAACTTCATGTATAAATATAGGATACACTTGTATTATTTTTATATATTAAGATTGTAGTTTGGATATAATATAAGGAGGATTCCAAAAACTTTAAAAATAAAATAAAATGGCAGCTTGATACCGTCCCTGACTGAAAAGTGCTGCATCAATCTGTGTCTTCAGTCAATATCTGAAAATTAAGCATTCCCACACTTTCGCATGATCCTTGTCCCAAGGCTTCCAGTATTTTATAGAATTGACATGAAAGCCTTATTTTTTCTCAATTTTTAGATATTGCCTGTTTTGACAAAGCTTCAATAATTCTTTACATTCTATATAGCTTTCTTAAAATTTCTACACCTCTAAAGCCGGCCATCCACGACGCAGGCCTAGACCTCAAGGGAACGCCTTGAGGACCGTTTAAGGTCCCCTCAAGAGGAGCTGTGAGGCCACCTGCTAGAAATATGCCCACTCACAACACAGGCTTGACACGGGCTTTCCCTATTCATTTAGTATGGCACCGCCTAGTAGTGTAGGTGTTGCCGCGAGCTTGGCGATTTCCATTATTTAAAAAAAGAAAAAGCAGAGACAAAAACCATCAATGTGGTGTAAGCAATGGCTACTTCAGAGACAGAAACACACTCATACAAACTTAAAGGAACTGACTGATTATACAGCTGATTACAGAAATTATATCCGTATTGTTGAGGATATATTTTACAATCTTCTTGAAATGGTAGGCCCGTTAATTGAGAAACAGGAAACTGTGATGCAGAAAGCAATGACACCACATGAAATATTGACTGCAACATTGTTTCCTAGCGACGGGTCGATCTATGGAAGATTTAAAATTCACTATGTGCATTTCGCTACAAGCCCTTGGCCTGGAAGAAGAATACCAGAAACATGCAAAGCCATTTTCCAATGTCTTGTGAAAGAATATATGAAGGTATGCAACAACGACAATAACATCAACAACACCACCAATAATAAAAAGAACAACAACAATTAACAAAAACAACATCTACTTACAAAAAACCAATCCAAGAACAGATACAACAGCAACAACAACTTTATGGTTATGGTCATTTTAAAACTAGATCTATTTTCCTTTTTTTTTTCATTATAAAATTGTCATTATTGTGGTTTATTTCTTCTCACAGCAAGAATACTTCACTTGTCAATTTTAAGTTTGTAACAAAACTTAACCACTGTGTGTGTGTGGGACGGGGAGGGGTAGACTCAGAGAGGGAGGGAGGGAGGGGGGGGGGGGGGGAAGAGAGAGAGAGAGAGAGAGAGAGAGAGAGAGAGAGAGAGAGAGAGACTTGAGAGAGAGAGAGAGTCTCGGTTATGTTTTTAAAAAATCAAACAAATAATAATATATATACGTACCGGTATTTGGTATTTCTCCGCATTAAAATTCTATGTTCATTACCAATCTGAAGTCTAATTTCAATGTCATTAACTTTTATATACCGGAATTATTTCTCCCAGTACCTTGGCCTCAAGGTTTGGCATAAAATATCTGTCGCTGACAGAATTCAAGAGGCCGGCGTGAGGCGGCTTTGAAGGTTGGAATTCTGGCTTTCGCAGGCCAATTGAGGCTGCGTTCAGGCCAAGCCTCAAGGGATATTTGTCGTGGATGGCCGGCTTAAGCCAAAAGAAGCAATGTAAATCTTCCTATCTTTGTAAAAAAACTTAATGTAGGCTAATCGAACCAACAGCTTTAGTGTTATAGATTGTCAGTCTGCAGGTTGTTTTTTAAACCATCTATGCACCTATGAACCATAAGTTTAAATAATCATAAATCACTAATAAGGGCTTAATGCATGCACAATGAAGATCCCAAAAAACTATTGCTTATCTGTGGCACTGTACCAGGGTTATTCTAGTCTTTCTTGGGAATTAACCAATCATAAAAAATGTCCCCTATTATTCAAATAAAATAATATCCAATGCTCCACAGTGAATTCTTTAAATTCTTACTTTACATTTTCCTTCCCCTTGTGCCTTCCAGCGTCGAGGAGAGATGTAATTGTCTCTCAAAGGCCAGGTGTACGGCTTCTGTGAGAGAGATTTTGTGAGATCTTAGAGTGTCCTGAACTCTGTCGATCGGTCTCATTCTTGGTCTTCCTCTTAACCTTGTTCGTGATGATCTGCTGTTTAGTGCTCAGGCTGCAGGTTGATTTGGTTTT
Organism: Aegires albopunctatus; assembly: GCA_032466395.1. Classification (NCBI taxonomy): domain Eukaryota; kingdom Metazoa; phylum Mollusca; class Gastropoda; order Nudibranchia; family Aegiretidae; genus Aegires; species Aegires albopunctatus. The sequence goes on along the minus strand of JASKDV010212727.1, from coordinate 3,241 downwards.
ATTCTTTGAACATGCTCAAACCATTTTATTTTTTTTTGGTATTTGTTTTGTAGACATGGTGTTATGCCTACAGTCTCTCAGATGACAGTACTTTATATTCTGTCTCTTTTCGTTACATTAATGGCTTTCCTGAGACATTTCATAATAATGAATAATTAAGTTTTATACTCACAACAATACTACGGCCAATGATGGAATCTTCACCAATGAGAGGAATCTGAGAATCTTTGATTTTCACGTCAGCTTTGCCACCAGCATCTGCAGTAATATTGCCAAGGTCGCCAGCATGCCTAGAAGTGTAACGAAAATGATTTAGTAATTCATAATATATTGCATAAACTGGTTAAAAATTTCTATATCATAATGCAAAACAGTGAAAAGTTTGATATACCACCAGAGTCCTTTCCATTGAACTATGAGTTCAGTATGGATAATTTGTAATTCACCCAGCACAGCTATCACCCACACCTCTTGCCTTACATGATAAAAGTGCAAACCTCCTTTTAAATTATCATCAATTTTACCATTCTTATCTTCCTATTTAATCCTTAATTCAGTGAAAATATCTCCAAAAGTTTCAATGATATTCCAAGACAATTGTGCATTTTTGATGCTGCAGGAACTAAAGAAATGTATCATGGGGATTGGGTCTTTTTGCTTGATTAGGAAGTACTTTTTTTGTTATTGTTGTATTGAATTTACCCATCTTCACTACTTTGGTGATATCAGGGTTATAAATCCTAGACTGCCTTGTAAATAGCCAAGGGTTCTTTTACATGCGTATATTACATAAACACATGGGACCTCCGATATTATAGCCCGTCTCCGATAGGACTTGGCACTCTAAATCCTAGCAACTTAAGGATAAGGGGACATAAGGAAACCCGAAAAAATTTTGGATTTCAAATTCAAGCCTGCATGGGTTACCTTTGGCATGGTAGTCGAGCACCTGCCATAACCACTGAGCTTTCCCCTCCCCCATTAGGAAGTAATGAGAAGCATTTTTTAATATAACTGAGTGTGTTGTGGAAAGTATATAAAATAATGTGTTTTCTCATTAACATAATGGCAGAATTTTATCATGTACTGAAAATTACATTTGGTCGTTAAGTTTCTGTTGAAATTGATCACGAATCAGTCAATTTTTGAGGTGTATTTTTCTATTAGAATCACTGTTATTGGGTAAAATAAAGTACAGTATCGTGAAACAGAGATAATGATTCCCAACAATAATGGACAAGACCGTTTAAGTGTAACGTTTCGGGTATAACCCTTCGGCAGACAATGAAACACATGACGTAATAAACAAATTACAAAATCTACATAATGAAATGTAGTGAAAGGGAAGTATCATACAGTACTTTACTTTACCTTGCTATAATAACCCAACAGTGGCTTATCTTCATATTACTTTCACATAAGCTAAGTTATATCATATTTTATGAGGCAAAAAAAAAAAAGCACTTCGCTTTGTGTTCAGCTAAAAATGCCGATTTTCATAATGGAAGCTGATAAAATGGAAAACCCCAAAAAATCATTAAATCATCATAACACATGTTTATTTCAACCATAAAATATAGTTTTTACGAAAGATTAATATTTGATTGTTTGGAAACAACCTTAATCCAAAATCTGATGGCATCAATATTTTTAAAATGAAAATGTCCGAGACCACGATTTTTGTCTCCCTAGCCAAGATTTTGGATTAGGACTAGGGAGACAAACAATTGTCCTTTCTGGAAAACACTCCTTTGGAATGGAGGGAATGTTTGTCATGTCTTTTATTTATCCTGCCCCAACATCCATCTCATTCACACATGGTCTTTCATTCGGCACAACCCTCATGTAAAGGTCAGATCTCCTTAATTCCAACTCAAGATTTAAAAACAATATGAAGAACAGTTTCGAGAACAAGGTTTATAATTGTCGAAGTGATTCCCAACTTTTCAACTTAAACAATTGACTGTTCCCCCGTACCACCTGATACTACAGTCTCTTCTTAGTGTATCAACAATCTCTCTCTCTCTCTCTCTCTCTCTCTCTCTCTCTCTCTCTCTCTCTCTCTTTCTCTTGCACTCTTTTTCTCCTTCAATCTCTCTCCTCTCTCTCTCCATGACATGTGTTGATAAACTTTATATCAAATAAGCACAACAAAGTTTTCAAAGTTCTATTCTCAAAACGATGATGATGAAATGATTCAGTGTATTTATCTCTACAAATTGCTATGGAATCTGTTGTCAAATCGTATTGCAGGTATTAAGCCTGTTTTTAAACAGAATGATGTACATGTAGCTTGTAGATTTGAAGTAAGTCAATGAAGATTTACTGTTTTAAAATGTTAGTGTTTTTTATACTTCTTGAATCCCTCGTTACCTTCTCATATGGTTTTAAAAATCCTCAACAAACTTTAAGATACGTGTACATAAAGTTTTGATAATAAGTTTAGTATTCTAACACGCTCTAAAATTCCATCTCATCCCTGTTCATAGCCCCCTCCCTCCACCACCATTTGTTCATTGTTCAAGCAAAGTATCGACGGCTGACGGTCAGTCCATTGCTATTACTCAATGTGGGACACCTGGTGATATCTTAACAATGCACTTGGTGGGATTTCTGAAAGGACATGCTTTCACACCTTTGACAAAGTTGTCTGCACTCCGGACATTTCGGTGCTAGAGCTACGAATAGGGACACTGACTTTGGGAAGATACTATTCGACCACTGCTATGAATAGGGGCAGCCTTTTAAATCTCATAATATGTATCTCTATAGAGAATGTGTTTGTCATTTTAGCAGCCTACTTAATCCATTGTGTTCACATTGCATGACTAGTATTAAGCTCAGTTCACAGCTTGATTAAGTTTCTATCTGACATACTTCAAGCGGCACCACCTTTTGTGAATGGCTCATAATAACTTGGAGAAAGAAACTATTTCTACCTTCATAAATAATAATCATTTTTGTAGTCTTCTAAGCATGCATGAGTTGTGCTTGTCAAAGCATGTGCATTATGCATATACTGATTAACTGATAGTTGCCCCGGCATCGATCTGTCTCTTTCTGTTTCCTTGACTCAACTATATGTAGCTAAATCAGCCTAGACTTATATATAATGGAGCCGATGTAGTGAGGGCATAGGAATAAATGAAGTTTAGTAGGCCTATAATCCTTATTAATAACCGAAGAGTTGAAACACATGTGTCACTTCTCCTCCTAAACCACAACCCCTAAATTCACCATT
>JASKDV010212716.1:0-10230 GCA_032466395.1 Aegires albopunctatus | reverse complement strand
AGACTCTACCTTATCATGCAATGTGTTGAAGACTCTACCTTATCATGCAATGTGTTGAAGACTCTACCTTATCATGCAATGTGTTGAAGACTCTACCTTATCATGCAATGTGTTGAAGACTCTACCTTATCATGCAATGTGTTGAAGACTCTACCTTATCATGCTCGTGTCACGACGGCTACTACCACTTTTTTCTCCCGACTTAAATTCCATTAAAAATATTTGGGATTAATGTACTGATGGCTTCCAAGGTTGAAACATAATAAATGTGGCACTTTTCTTCCTGCCGCCCAATTTTCCTACTTAACGATGGTTGCAAGTTCATTTTCTCAATATCCCATGAGTCTTCTAAATCTTCGAAAACAATAATATCATTAAAAACATCCAATTTGGTATCAAAATGTCGGTTATGAACCATAGAATCAGATGACTCAAGATTTGACCAATTATACCCCAAATCCTGTTTTAAAACCATTGGAATTAGAGTGTTAAGATCACCATGTAGGTCTGTCTAAACTGTTTAGATCTATACTTGTTTTCATTTGACGATGGAAGTAAATCTGATCCTATGATTATCGTTTATCGCGTGGGTTTTTGTTTCGGTGAGCAAGTAAATTTATTCCCATTGCTTCGGTCGACTCAGAGTAATTCAGTCTAGTAAATGCGCGTTCATTTACGTTTGTCTCCCATTAAAAAAGCAAATCTAGAGTAGGATCGATCACTCCCTCAAAGTGATTACAAATAAAATTGAAACTTCAGTGTCTTTCATCCACTCGCTTAAAAATAGTTACTATTTAGGTCGGTGCTTGCATCCTATCTCTGCAACACTTTTTTTTTTTATAGTGTGCACACTCTGATAAAGTCAAGAGAAATGCAGTAATAATAATTCTGTGTAAGACGGTTTCTATTTTTCGAGGTAGTGGACACGTTCTTACACAAATCTTGTTTACTTTCTTTGGTCTGATAAAAGCACTGGTTCTGGCCAACGTTCACACCTAATCATAGTGGCTAGTACAGGAATCGGCTTAGGAATAATATAACCGAAAACCATCATGTTTTGTCATTATATGTATTAGAATTATCGGTGGAATAAAGGGTATGAGGCAATGGGGTTTATATAAATAACATTAATTGTAAACATGTAGTACATTATAGGGTAACTCCTAGAGTGAAAGAATTTTCATACAAAGGAAGAAACGAAAAAAATCTAGTGAAGCAAGAAAGAATTGAACCCACAATCTCTGCGCGGCACCCAATCGCTTTGCCAAGGCAGTGAGAGTGTTCCTAACCAAATTGACCACCGAGCTCCTTAAAAAGAAGTTGATTTCAATTTAGTCTTTGAAACGCTCAACTGACCCCGACTAGCAGTAACCTTGCGTTTGGAAATCCACTTTGGTTTCACTAGATCTATATTAGACACATGTTTATAATCCTTAGTAGAACCACGAGACAGCGAATGAATACAACATACTGACCGTAAATAAGACATTCATAATATCAGTTAATAGTATCAATAACATTTGAAGATATGCTTTCACTTTTGTTTTTGTATGTCATAATTTATTTTGCTTCTGGAAACTAGGCTATTGATATCAAATATATTATAGTGCACCTCTCAATAAAGCTTACCTTTTTTTTTCTTCTCTTTTTTTGAATGTACTGTAATACTTGCATCAATGTTTTTCAAGGTCCATCTGTCTATTTGGTATTCTTTCTCAAGTCAGGGATTTGTCTCTTGTTTCCATCATTCACACAGGTCCTCATTACCATGCATGGAGGAGACGACTTGGAATTTGTGACTGTTGGAAGCATGGGTATAGTTACTTCTTATTCTCCCACCACCCACAAAGGGGACCATCAAACCATTGTCTTTGTGAGTAAAATTTGTAATATACAGCTGAGGTTTTAGAAGTGTCCCTCTTGATTTTTATGGGTAGTTAAAAAATCTGCAAGTTTCATTATCGACAATATACAGATGTATTATGATTTATCAGCCATGGCATTTAAGAATGTGAAACTTAGCCTTTCGGAGACAGATGAGTTGTAAAGCTTGTCTTTCTTATAGATGGAACAGCTGGGGCTTTTTTAAGCATGGTTTGCAGCATAGTGAACTTCATGTGCAAATCCTTTGAATTGGCTGAGGAAATTATAATATAAGATAAGATAAACTTCATTATCCAAAAAGGAAATTTGACTTGGATTACATTGCAACACAAAATGATAACATAGCACATTAATAATAATATATATAATAATAATAATAATAATAACAATAACAATAATAACAAAAAACAAACCGGGTTGGTGATGATGAGGATGGTCAGATTTATATGGAATTCTGTAGGGCCACTCTGAATAATATTTCAGACTTCACATATAAACACTCAAGGAAGGTTTTTTTATTTTGTTATGTATTGTTTTGTTGTTGTTGTTTGGTTGGGTTGTTTTGTTTTGTTTTTGGGGGGGGGGGGTATTTTTTAAATTTCTAATGTGGAAATGGAATACATTTTATCTTTACCATTTCCAGTTTAATGTATCAATTATGATTGCATTTTGACTGCCATGTTATGAATCTAATAGAATATATCCCTTGCTGATACATATTGAGTCACTTTGACATCTTCTTTGATGTACTTTAACATCCACTTTCTCTCACAAACCCTCTTACACATCGTGATATTTGTAGTGTTATTATATAATTCTTTATTTTTCAGTTGGAACCAGGGGAATCCAAGGACATTTACATGCCTATTGTGCCAAGCAGAGGTTTGGTCAATGGAGAGGTAAATTTCCATGTGTCAGCAACATGTTTCATGGAAAAGGATGAATACACAGGGAAAATGTATGTCAGGGTAAGGCAATTGTACAAATAGATGCCTGAAAGCCAACATGAATCTGGTCCCTTAAAGGGAGGTTTTTAAAAAACTGAACAATAAGTTTTCACATATAAACAGAATATTAAATTTGTAATATATAAAACGTACCGTGTGAATTGTTTTTGAATTCATTTTTTTATAATTGAGTTTAGAAATCTAGTGTATGTTAAGATTTGATATTTTAATACTGATGAAAATAAAGTTTCTGAACACTGATATGGAGATGTGATGATCATTTTTAGAAAGATCTCTTTGTAAGATATTTATTATAGTTTTACTGATACATGAATATTTTATTCATTGCAAATTTCATGTTCTGAATAAAACTTCCTTACTTCTTGATAATTAGTAAACTTTCAGCTTCAACGTTTCTCATTTCATTTTACTTAATCTTTTCTTGCTTTTCTTTGAGACAAATACTTGAATATTATTCATTACCATAAACTATTAGTTTCTTTGACTTTTGTTTCAGCCTAATGGAATCATGAACTACTACCATCTCCCTCATCTGATAAATTTGATTCGTTACCCGTCCATTCAAATTCAACCTTTTGACATTCCAGTCAGTGAACAATTCCGGAAACTCGAAGTCAGAGAGAACCTCTATGTTTTTGAGTCAGCTGTGAACTATATGTCTTTGTTTGGTAAGATGGTTTTTATAGGTTTTGATTAGGTTTGTGTTTTGGAGATTTTGCCTTTTAACATTTGCTTCTTTGCTTCTAAAATTGCTAAGTATGGCATGGCAAAACATGATGGATTTCTAGGAGCACGCAAATAAAGTATATGATACTCTCAAAGTTGATATAATACTTTTTTAAGGATTATCACTATTGAAGACTGATTTGAGAATGATTTTTAGATTTAAAATCTTATTAAAATTCTCATATGAGATTGGTTGTTTCCTTTCACAGGTGATGTTGTGACTCCTGGATTTTTTGAGAATTACCTCAATGCAGAAAATCTTTTGTACCGACCATATGGTGGAGGAGAAATGATAACCTTCAATCTGGCATATAACGCACTGACCTTGCGATTTATGAAGGCCTCTCATCAGCTTACTAGTGATCAGCAGATATCTACTCTCAGGGAGATGAGTGTTGGTGAGTGGGAAGGAATTATAAAATAGTTGTTGGCAAGTTATGGTTAAGAATTGGGTCAAATGTGAAAATTTGTCCAAAAGTCATCCATCTTGTTACAGACATGTCTAATTGAAAGATTACTCATATTTGATAGTTTCTAAGGCCTAATATTGCTAAAAAACAAATGAAGAGTTGAAAAGCCACTGGACCAGATGGCATTCCCCCAGAAGCACTCAAGACAGATCCTGCCACAACAGCAAAGATGCTACTGAAACATATGGTCAGAGGAAGTACTACCTGGAGATTGGAAGAAAGGCTACCTAGTCAAACTCCCAGAAAAAAAAGGAAATCTTTCCAAACGTAGCAACTGGAGAGGTATAATGCTACTATCCATACCAAGCAAGATATTCTGTAGAATTATTCTAGAGAGGTTAAAGAAAGCAATAGATGAACAGCTACTCAAAGAACAAGCAGGATTTTGCCAAAATAAATCTTGCACTGACTAAATAGCAACCCTTTGTATCATCATTGAACAGTCTATTGAATGGCAGATCCCCCTAAATGTCACCTTTATAGATTTTGAAAAGGTGTTTGATAGTATAGACAGAGGAGTGATATGGAGATTGATGGAACACCATGGCTTTTGACACAAACTGATTAAGCTCGTACAGCAGTTATACGAGGACTCATCTTGTCATGTTATCCACAATGAAAAACTATCCGACCCTTTTGAAGTGAAAACAGGTCAGACAAGGCTGTCTTCTCTCGCCACTGATCTTTCTTATTGTAATTGACTGGATCATGAAACAAACAAAAAAACATAACAAAACAGGATTAAAATGGACTTTCACAGAACAATTAGAGGATTTAGATTTTGCTGATGACATCTGTCTACTATCACAATGACAACAAGATGCACAAACCAAACTCCAGAAATTATGCAGGGCAGCAGGAAAAGTTGGACAAAATCAATATGAACAAAATGGAGCACATAAAAGTAAATAATAAACAAGACCAGATCAGTCTAGAAGGAAAAAACATCAAAGAAACAGAACAATTTACTTATCTGAGCAGTGTGGTTTGAAAGGAAGGAGGAACAGATGAAGATATCAAAAGTAGAACAACTAAGGCAAAATTTGCATCCAACAGCCTCCGCCCCATCTGGAATTCCCAGCCACTGTCACTGAACAACAAGATCCGTTTATTCAATACAAATGTAAAATCTGTTCTTCTGTATAGATCAGAAACCTGGCATGTTACAAATGTCAACACTGCAAAGCTTCAAACATTTATATACAAATGCCTCCAATATATCCTCAAACTCTGCTGGCCAGAAAGGGTTTCCAACCAAGACCTTTGTAAAAAGACAAAACAAAAGCCGATCAGCCAAGAGATTGCCCAAAGAAAGTGGGGCTGGATCGGGCACACTTTATGAAAGCCCCAAGGAAATATAACTAAAGAGTCTCTTGACTGGAATCCTCAAGGGAAAAGAAGAGTAGGAAGACATAGAAAGACATGGAGAAGATCTGTTGATGAGGAGGCCAAAGATGCTGGCTGGTTGTGGGCCGAGTTGAAGAGAATCGCTCGGAACTGTGAGATGGAGAACTGTCGTCTCAGCCCTATGTTCCAGTCGGAATCAAGAGGAGTAAGTAAGTAAGTAGTTATCCACTCAATGCGTTACAAAGGTGTAATTTGTCACCTCATTCGGTCGCTAAGTATTATTTTAACGTTTGTTTGTCGCCATCTTCAAACTTTTTAGTCCTGACCACTCCCTAAAAAAAAAAAAAACCCATTGGCATGACTTGATTTCAGGAGGTCGTCAACAAACCAGAGGTTATGTTTTGATCTCTAGCAGAACTTTTTATGTGAATAGCCTTCAGCAACCGTAAATGAAATGTTTATAAGTAAGGTTGCGATTACATAGCAGAATGACTCAGATTTGTTCAGGGGAAAAGTGATACATACTACTACAATGTACATGCAACCAGTTACTCCATCATGGTTTTTAACGACTGTTTGACATAAACGAATAATAATATATTCAATAACAGCAACACCGGTTGATTTGAGTGAAATTCATACTTACTAAGGTAAATTACAACTATTATTTTCAAGAAATATCGGCCTTTGTTTTGCCACTATGATCGAGGCCATAATTATGTATTAGACTGCATTGAAACATAGTGGTATGTAGAATCTAAACACAATGCAGGAAGCATAGTCATAAACCAAATTAAAACATCGTTTCTGATCAGGAAATTTTTTATAGATTTTGCTTACCAGGTGCGATAAATCAACAATAACAATACAATTAGAAAGTGTAGCATCATTCTTTCCCGCGAAGTTGCGGGTATTCGATTCGTATGATAAATAAGATTAAAAATAAAGGTAACACTTTTCCATTTGACTATTATGATCCTGTAAATATAGATTCTTGAATTAGATTTAAAGGAATGGAAATCATTTATTATTTATATCCCGAATACGTTTTGGCAAGCCATTCCAAAACTGAAGGACAATAAAGACAAAATATCGCTCGCCAACTTTCCTCTTAAACTTTATTAAAGTTCTAGAGTCAGAGCTGGATCGTAGATCGTGTTTTCGAGTAAATACATCCAAAAGTTCCCTGATGTAAAAAGGGGCGTAATTTTGAAACACCTTAAAAACAATTGTGTAAATTTTATACATAATTCTTATTTCCACTGGCAACCAATGCAATTCCTTTAAAAGGGGAACAGCTGAGTGGAATTCACTTTTCCTGAGGACGAGACGGGCAGCATTATTTTGTACCGACTGGAGTTGCTTAATGTCGTATTGAGGGATGTTAAATAGTAAAGAATTACAATAGTGAAGTCTCGAGAGGACAAGAGCGCTTACAAAGAACGATGTAATTTCTAAACAACAGCGCCGCAAACGTAGGCTATTCGTGTTAATAACTTTGCCTAAGAGTTAAACGCGGTGTCTCCAATGATATTCGAACCCGCGACCTTTCGCATGCCAGTCCAACGGCTTAACCGCTCGGCCACCGTGCTGCGTCGTCGTCGTCGTCGTCGTCGTATAAGTAGTAGTAGTAGTAGTAGTAGTAGTAGTAGTAGTAGTAGTAGTAGTAGTAGTAGTAGTTATTGTTGTTGTTGTTACTGTTGTTGTTGTTACTGTTATTGTTGTAACAGTAGTAGTGGTAGGAACAGCAATAGCTATAGCAACGGTATAACTAGTTAAGGAGATGGTTATGATGGGGGTGACAGTAGAAGCGGTCTTATCATCATCACCAAAACTATCCTTTCTATCATTATTACTGGTATCCTTAAAGAGAAAAAGGATGACATTGCACGAAAGGGTTATCATAAAATGATAGACAATAATGGGCGATGATTCCATGCGATCAATACATGTCTAATATTTGCAAAGAATATTTTTAAATCGACTCCTTTCTCAATATGAAATGCATGCATAAAGATAAGATAAAAACGATTGCATATCGTAAGCTACTTCCACGGGGAAAGCAATTAATGAAGTATTCAGAATCGAATGTGAAACAAGTATTCGTAATTGAATTTGACATAAACCGGACTCACCTCATTATCAGCGAATTCGTTCACCGTCTGTCAGCAATGAAAGCCTTTACGTGTTTACAAAGCCATTAGATAACGGAATGGCTTGCCAATTTGAGATAATTCAGTGTATAAATATTACTGTCGTTTGAACCAGGATGAACTTACGGTTAAAAATCAAAAGAAACTGCGCTGAGATAAACAATACAAAACAAGAAGAATAAGAACAAACAGTAATAAGCCTACTCATTGAGAGTGAGTAACAGTCAGGTCAGCTGAGGACGTTTTTGAATGAGAGAGTGGAAAAAACTGTAGAAGTGTATTTTAAAAAAAAAAACCGCTTCTAAAATAAAAGTTGAACAAAGATGACGATTAATGAAATGACTGAGCATTATTCATTGGAAGAATTTCAATACACAGACGGAATAATAGAGGGAGGTCAATAATATTCTTATTTCTTTGGGCTTTTTTACCTTTTATTTATTTCCTTTCTATTAGTTGATACATTGATTTGTTTCTGATATTGAAAATCTTTTCTCGTGGCTCATCAAAATATTATGTTAAAAATTAAAACATTTTTGTGGATAGGGACATGCATAGTTGTTTTAAGGGACAATCTAATTATTGTATGTATAGATCAAATTGTTATGATTCCTTGGCGCTGATAGCCTTTTTACACAATCTTTTGCATTCAGATTCTGAAAGTAAATAGAGAGAGTGAAGAGATTTTTTTTTATAACGCATGAATTTGATAAACATTAAACATGGCAAATGTACATCCTTGCATTATTGGCGACGGTAAAAGAACCAAGCATCGGAAGAGACCTTAGGATAGTAAGATGTAGTTTGTGGGTTGTAGTAACCCAGAGGAGCAACATCATTATCATTATTTCAGCACCATCAGCAGCAGTAGTAATAGCAGCAGTAATAGTGTAGTAGCAGTAGTAGAAGCAGAAATAGCATGTCTAAATATGTTTATGCAAACGCATATCAGTACATAAATAAATAATGCTGCCATCGATTGTCGATGAAAAGATACGACCAACAAGAAAAGCTATTGTGCCTGTAATAAGTCGTATATAGGGATAAGTCTATTAATGTCTTATACACTACAATTACGTTTATACCATTTTAGTTATACATTTTAGTGAACACAGTTATAATGTCATCGCGACTTACTGCTTTTCAGAACTATTACCTTAAATGTAAGCCTTGTTACGACCACACAACAGGCGGCGGACGATCTTCGTGGTCTCAATGGCAACAACCAGGCTGACACGAAGTAGCAACTTCTTTCTTTACAGTAACTGTTTCAGTCTAAAGACAACATTTTAATTATAGGAAAAAAAATTAATGAAATTATTGACATCTCACCATGTTGACAACATTACATTTAGATCTAATTAAATTTTCTAATCTAAAGGAAACAGTAGACCCAATACTACTAATAGGTAAGATTTTAAAAGATTATAGAAATAGAATGTTACCGAAACGGAAAAGGAAAAGGTACTAGACAGTTATTTGGGGCCAGAATATGAAACGGTTACATTTGTGCCACTTTTTAAAACATTTATAACGTTTATTGGACTCTTACAAATCTATCAAAGATCATTTTCAAAGCTGTCGACTTATAGAGGATCTTTTGTAACTCCATGGTTTGTTTTGCATTTGTATAACACTTTTCATTTATATGTTACTTTATTATACTTTGTTTTTATAATTTTCATCGAATTCCATTCGTGCCATTTAGATCAGTAGCGATTCAAACAAAATTCAATATGGCTATCATTTCCATGGCAACAGAAATATCGTCAACTTAAATAATCGTCTGATTGTAATCAAGATGTAAAACCTGATAATTATGAGATGTGATCAATCTACATCTAGTTTTGAGGATTCAGAGGAGAGTTGCTGAAAATTATCCCTTACCAACTGGGTACTAGACTTTTAATAACTGTAGAAAGTAGAATGTTATTGTGACATATTTTTGATGTGGAGACGATCCGTACTAAATTATAATCGCTATTTAAATAATCTCACCCTCTTTGTTTTCATTTTTGGTCCACATGGACAACACTTCTTTGGCTTTGGAGGTTGACAACACTTTGGAGGTTGACAACACTTTGGAGGTTGACAACATTGTTTCCTTTGACAACAGCTTTTGATGGGGCTGAAATTACGACAATCAATGTATTACGTTAGTTTCAATCATCGATATAATATAGACAGGTCCCAACTTCCGGGATTTACTGTTCTGCGTCCTTCGCGGACGGCGCCATTGTTTAATCCGGAAGCTTGACTTTGCCTTGAATTATTTGCAAAATATAAATAACGATATGGTACTGGTACGTTATAATAATCTTAAAACTTAGTTATGACTTCCTAGTTTACTTTTAAATGTAATATGAATGGGACTATGAAATAAAAATAGATACATAAAGTCAGCAGCGCTGCTTTGGACGAAAACTTATAAAATCTTGGACTCAACGCGTGGGGATTTATTTGTTGATAATGATAATAATAAAATATGGCTTCGCCCATTAAACTTAAACACGGCTTATATGGGGAAAAATGGATCTAGGCTTATGTTATACTAGCTGTGTAGCCCCGGTCTACGACCGGAAATAGGTCATCTAAATAAGTCACGATATAAATATCAAGAAGTCAACTTACCTCAAAATATTGATTTTGACCATTGATAATGTTTGAAAAAACAACAACAAT
>JASKDV010212705.1:0-10230 GCA_032466395.1 Aegires albopunctatus | reverse complement strand
GGAATGAGGTCAAATAAAGAGGGGGTTCCAATGAGGTCGACTTATTGGTTCGAATGGGGCCGATGACTCTAGATACAACTAGATCTAGATCTAGAAATCTGTATAATCTAGATTATGTACAATCAAATGTATGCATTACGATTTGCAGTCTAATATAAATGCATACTTAATCATAAACAATTAGATCTAATTGTGATTTTAATGTCCTAAAACTAGATGATAATCGATGTATCTTGTTTCAGCTTTAGCCTATATCTAGGCCTTAGTGTAGGCAGGCCAAGAATTCTGAAGGCATCTCTGGATCTAGATGGATAAATATATCTAGGCCTAACGCATTAGGCCCTATGCGTACGGTATATATCTTTTACGTTCTAAAACATTAACAGGCTTTAGAACACAATATCTTATCAAAATTTAAGGAACAAAAAAACAAAAAACAAAACAATCTTTATCAATCTATTCTCTTAGCTTCCGTTTTCCCTCATACCTCAAATGTTAATAATGAGTGACAATCATGAGAAATGACAGGTGAAATAATATATCATCAAATAAAAGGACCAAAGATTAACTCGACTCGGTTGAGGGTAGATCTAGATCTAGCTCTTATTTATTTATTTATTTATTTATTCTTTTGATCATTCTTTAAGGGCAGTTTATTATTCTCATTATATGTTTGTGACTGGCAACAACAACAACAAAATGTCCTACTATGAGACTATATGACGAACGCGTGCTTGACATCGTATCTATACGTTGATTGGTTGCATTTCTAATTAGCGAGATATTTCGATTTAAGTAAAGGAATGCGAAGAAATAATTGGAATATGGTTTAATGTCAATGGAAGTTCGCTATTTTTGTCTTAAGTCTATGCATGATGTTAACCAACATTGTTATTTGAAGATTTACTAAATTAATCACGATTTATTTTTTAATCCACAAACTTGAGCACGCAGTGCGTATTTCGAATACATAAGCGCCAAGCCCTTGGTCTATGGGTGACTGGGAATGACTACTTACATAAGAAAGGCATTGAATTGAAACTGGAATATGCTCAGTGATTAGTCTGTGCGGTTATGCCATTGTACGATGCCATTATCATTGGTCGAGCTAAACGACGAAGTCCTTTTATTAAGGTCATTAACTCGATACCCCAGGAATGGTTCTGAATGCGCCCTGTCAGGCTCAGTTTTGTTTGGAAAAATATTACTTTATTTAAATAAATTATATACGTTCTTTGAATTGTTAAGAAGAGGAGCCGTCCTTACAAATAAATCAATTTTGATAATGTGCTGTTCCTCAACCTTCTCTACATTTCTATGCACGTCATGGTTGAGAACGTCAAAGGGAGACAAATAAGCTATATTTTCTATGAAATATCATATTATTAGTTATTTCCCTTAGTTCATTGCATCTGGTCTGATAATCGAATCCTATCATTATAATATCCGATCAAATCAAACCAATTAATACCTTCTAATAAACGTAAGAGGCAAATAAGCACTATTTTCATTTGACTATGGCTTTGAAACAACCCCATAAAAAAATTAATCTGACTGCGATCAAAATTTTGAAATAATAATATAGTCCTTATGTGAGAACTTCATTAGCAGTAATTAAAATATATTTCTACAGCTTATCCTTTTTTAATGATATAATGTTTTAATTATGCCCATGGGTTGGCAAGAATTCTAATCACTCCGGAGCAAATACCTTTATATTATATTGAACCCAGGCTGTTAGTGGTATGAAACATTTACGAACCATACCGGGTCTCGTCATGATTTCTTTGGCGTGGAGTAGATGATGATGATAATAATAATGATAATAATACCAGTGATAATAATAATGATGATGACGATGATGATGATTGATAAGATTATAGACCCAGAAGTAGATATTAATGATTAAAGATTAAAAATTAGAGATAAAAGATTAAGCCAAAACCTGAATTTCAGTTCCACATGTAGAAATAATATTTATTGTAATAAAACAAACAAAAAGAAAATTCAAATTCACGTGAAATGATATTGCTACTATAACTAAATATTATAAATAAGAAGTATGTGATGAAATTATTCACTAATGAAATATATTTCTGGTAATCAATTTGATAATGAATTTAAATAATATAAAAAAGTAGTAATCATTATTGTAAATGATTCACAAAGCAAGTTTAAGGTAAATCTATATATTTCTGAGGCAGATAAAACTGCACGTAACTTATGAAAATGTGTCTGATCCAGTCCCGGACATGTAGTTTAAGACTTTAATGTAAGCTTCAGATTGCGGGCTGGTCATTCAGTGACTTTGCATTAGCATAAGGCGTGACAAGCAACATGGGATTCTTGAGTATCTATGTTACCCTAAAACAACAATAGACTTGTCTTACTCTCACGCATACTCATATGAAAAGTTAACAATGATGAATACAACGTTAATTAAACGATAGCTTAAATCAATTGTTTCAACTTGATAAAGGTTCACGATAAAAACTTATATTATGAAAAATATCTTTATGAAGATTTAAGACGACTTTATAGCTTTTTAAGGATCATTATTTCAAATGTAAAGTTTACTTAAGCATGAATTAAAATTACAAAGAAAATAGAAATGTTACTAAAAAAAATAAAAAAATAAAAGTATATAAAATGCAAGATATATTAAATCATGATGAAATTACTGATTGTAAAAAGTTAATACACTTATGTGTATCCGTTAAAAGTATGAATTTAAGTCCATAAAAAACAAAACAAAAAAACTCTGGTGCAAGTAAATGTAATATGTCTTGCTATCCTGGTTACGATTATAGAAATGAGCATTGAGACTGGGTTTGACATTCTGACGTCACATAGTGACATGAATTCAGAAATCGTGCTCACCGATGAGTATAGTTACAAGTGAAAATTTATGTAAAATTGCATGGGATTCTTATGACGAGAGGGATTCATAACAATGATGATGATGATAAATTTCAATTTAAGCGCATCATCTCTGTGTTAAGAGCACTATACGCCGATGATACGATGTTTTAACAAGGGGTCGGGCTGTCGCGGAGTAAGGTATTCACTCATCGTCATGATCATTGTCATCATCACAGCCATCATAATCAGCATTTCCATCTACGGAAATCGGGGAGCCTTAGTACGGGCTCCGAAGTAAGTACTTGTTTGATATGGTCAAACGCTTTTAGTTGCGGATCTCCCCAAATGACTTTGTTTGGCATTCCCTTTCTAGTGGCATCAGTCAGTGGACTAACTTTCGCTGAGAAGTTGGGCACATAGCGACGATAGAACGACGCTAGTCCTAGGAAGCTTCGCATCTGTTTCTTTGTACTGGGAGGCTCCACCTCCTTGATGGCCTTGAATTTGTCTAGTGTCGGCATAAGTTTTCCGCTACCGATTGCATGGCCCAAGAACTCGACCTCCGGAAATCCGATGAAGCATTTTGACGGCTTGGCTGTGAGTCCATGCAATCGCAGCCTCTCGAGCACCGCTTTCACGCCCTGGAGGTGTTCACTCCAAGTCTCATGGTGGATGAGAATGTCATCGATGTAGTTTTTGACGTTAGGTAATCCGCGCAAAACTTTGCTCATCAATCTGGAGAAGGCAGCAGGTGACCCTTGCAACCCAAACGGGAGCACCGTGAACTGCATCAAACCGTATTGCGTAGCGAATGCCGTTTTTCGTTTCGTGTTATCAGCGAGGGGGATTTGCCAATATCCTCTGGTTAAATCGATTTTTGTCATAAAATTACAGTCTGGTCAACTTGTCGGATCAGATCGTTTATTTGTGGCATTGGTTCGGAGTCAAACACTGTGATGTTGTTCAATGCTCTGTAGTCTACACAGTATCTATTCGATCCGTCCTTTTTCTTTACAATGACCGAGGGTGAGCAATACGGGCTCTCCGACGGTTCGATAATACCCGCCTCTAGCATTGAGTCCACTTCCTCTCGTAAGGTCTCCTTTAAGGCGGCTGAAACCGGGTATGGTTTCTTCCGGATCGGAATGTCCGAAGTGAGCTTTAGGTCATAAGTGTAGGACTTCGTTCTTCCAGGAATGTCTGTTAGTATGTCCTGGAATTCTTGCAACAACATAAGTAGTTTGTCGTTCTGTACTTCGTCAAGGGTCGGGCTGGATTTTACGTTGACGAAGGATTCTTTCTGGATTAGGCTTGGTCCAACCAATCCGTGTGCGTGTTCCTGATCATCTCCATCTATGATGGCCGCCACTGCGCACTGCAATAGTCCGACCTCAGGTTGAGTTGTTTGTGTGCCCCTTTGGTGATAATATTTAAGTAGGTTTGCATGATATGTTTTGCAAGCGTTCCCTAAATCTATCGTATAGTTGTTGGCCCCTATTTGTTTGGCAACCTTGAATGGGCCCTGCCATTTGAGTTGCAACTTGTTATTTTCAATTTGGCGCAGCAGTAACACCATATCTCCTTCCTTAAACTTCCTTGCTTTAGTGCGTCGGTCAAAGTGAAACTTGTGTTTACGGGACGCCGTCTTTTTTATGAGCTACTTCAATTACCTTTTCCAACTTTTCTCGCAAGTCGATCACATACTGGTAGGTCGTTTTGACCTGTAAGCGAATAGGACTGCATCGATATACCTGTCCCAGTCTCTCGGTCTGTCCGTTGTCATTCTCTTCAACATTCCCTTCAGCGTGCCATTAAAACGTTCCACCAATCCGTTGCACTGCGGGTGATATGGTGAGGTCAGAAGCTGCTTTACTGATAGTAGACGACTTATTTCCGCCATCAACTCAGATGTAAATTGGGACCCTCTATCACTTAAAATCTCTTGTGGGATTCCAATCCTACTGAATATGTTCAAGAGAGCTTCGGCCACTGCCTCCGTATCAATAGTTTTTAATGCGACGGCTTCGGGATACCGGGTACAGTAGTCCACTACTGTGAGGATGTATCGATTTCCTCGCTCGGATGCGGGCAATATGGGTCCAACAATATCCATGGCTACCCTTTTGAATGGCTCGTCGATCAAGGGTACTTCCGTCAACGGAACCTTCTTTGTTGCTCCCTTCGGGGCAGACCGTTGACACTGGTCGCACGACTTGCAGAACCTGCGAACATCTCCCCAGATGTTGGGCCAATAAAAGCTGTTAAAAATGCGTTCTATTGTCTTTTTAGTGGCCAGATGTCCCGCCATTATACATTCATGAGCGAGCCTCATCACGGTGCTTCTCAACGATCGCGGATTCACGACTTGTTTCATCACGTTGCCATTTTCGATCTTCGGAGATTGAAAGAGACGGTACAAAATCCCCCTTTTGTATGCGAATTTATTCCCTTTATGATCCGCTCCCGCCTCGTTAGCAACCGCCTGTCTTGCCTTTTGGAGAGTTGGGTCTTCTTGCTGCAGTTTACCCAACTTCTCTGACGTGATGTCTAAATCAAACCCTTTGGGTATCAATAAAGGTTTCCATGCCTTCTTCTTGGACGAGCGAGTTTTCATCGCAGCAATTGTTGTCGAATCACGTGGAAGCGCCGTGCCCGGGCACTTTGCTCCGGGAATGTTTCCAACGATAACATCATAGAGAGGATCCTCCATTTCCACGCAGGTTACCGGTCCCGTGAAGTATGGACTATCTAAGTTTGCCTTAGTTAAGGTGGTCACGACGGTGGAGCCGTTGGCTAGGTAAACTTGTACCTGCTTCTCTGGTTCGGTGACACCCTTTACAAGGCCTTTCCTAATCACCACCATGCTGCACCCGCTGTCGCGTAGCACGTTAACTTGCCTTCCATTTAGGGTACCTTTTGTCACCGGCATTCCCTGAACGTGACAGCTATTTAGGCACGCTGCAGATAGGACTGGGATACTACATCCACAGTGCATCGTCGCTTCTTTATGGGAGCATGACCCTTCCGATACCGATGCCACAATTTGTTTGGGGCGTGTTCTATTAAAATCTTTGTTTTTATTCTTAATTCGACAGTCTTCACTTCCGTGGTTCTCGAGATTGCAATAGATACAACGCCTGTCATTCCGGTTAGTGTGCGGACCCCTGTCATGATTTCTGTGATGACCATGCCGATTGTAGCTTGAGGCCGGTGTATAGTCCTCTCTGTTAGCTACTCTCGACGTCTGTCCTTTTTCTTTTCCTCTGCTATTAAAAGCTGAAGTATGCCCGTGGGCCTCAACAAAGCGTTCAGTCATTGTCACAATCTCGACGGATGAGGTTGGCTGCCGTTCTTTTAGGAAACTGACCAAGTCTTTAGCGCACACGTTGGTCAGCTGCTCCATAAGAAACAAATCAATGATGTCTTCTGCATCCCGTTTGTCTTTGCCCTGCAGTTCGATCCATTTATCGAGATACGTGGACATCCTTGTTTTAAACTGGCCCATTGTTTCTGAAGGCTCGGGACGGCTGTTTCTAAATCGCGACGCGTAACCTTCCGCAGTAAGGTTGTAGCGCTTCAGTAGCCTGTCTTTAAGCAAGTCGTAATCTCTAGGTTCGGTTTCGTCGAGTCTTGAATATTCTTCAAGAGAACGACCGGATAGATATGTGCAGAGGTGTGTCGACCAATCTTCCTTCGGCCAGTTACTTAGAGCAGCAGGGTATGGGTGGGGGAAGCTGGTATAATTGGCTTCATCAAAGAAATTGAAAGGAATGTAGTGATGGCCATTCCACTACCCCACCCCGTAACCTACCAACGATAGCCTAAGCGGTTACTTGCCTATTACAATTGATTACATAGATCCTATCTTGTGTGTACAATAGGATGATTCTCGTCTATCATTTAGTTTTATTCTGGCATTCAAACCAGTCGCATTTCATTGTCTGTCGTGAAATTTCATTTTGGATTTTCCTGTTCAATTTCTCTAAAATATGTGATTTTTAAATCAGTGTTATTTCTATTTTGTGATCGATTATCTTTCGGTATCTTTCTTATCTCCACGTTATACATTTGAATGTGCATTCGATTTAATTTGTCTATAATTTCCCTTTTATTTGTTTGCAATAATGGGGAGAAAATGTTCAGTTATACATTGTAAAACTGGTTATAAAAGTGAAGAAGAAAATGTCGCTGTAAAACATATCGTTCATGGATTTCCCAAGGACCCTGTTGAGCGACATCAATGGATTTCAAGTTTGCCACAAAAAATGGAAAAAGTGACCGATTATATGGGAGTGTGCAGTCGTCGCTGGCCATCAGATACAGCTTATGTTAGGAGGGGAAGATATATGGTGCCAGCTTTACCTCCTTCAATCAATTTTGGATTAGTGAATGAATCCAGTATTCCAACAGGATATTCCAAAACTCCTCGCCCAACGAACAAATCTTTACGCTCATATAGACTTCAAGAAGGAATTGATGAATTGCAAGAATTTAGGTGACGAAATAAATTCCAACCACGGACTTTAAAAAAGGACATTTTCAGCAAAATTCGTAGCTACGGACTTGTTGCTGTCAGCAATGATAAAACCGAATTAGCCCTGATTAGTCATCAACGCAAGGGGCCTATACATGCCTTTTCAATTTACTTCAAGATTATTGAGACTGAAGAGACAGAACAAATTGGAGTGGAATTTGAAGCCTATCGTGGATTGAAACAAACACCACATCCACTTTTTCCTAAGAGAGTCCTTGCAGGATGGTCTGAACTTGAAGCTGTACTTCACTTCTATACACAATCTCACGGTAAGCCAACTTATCCATCTATGATTTAACTCACATAAAATGATAATTATACTCTACAGCATAATATTTGTTTAACATTGCTTTCAACAATAATAATAACGACAACAGAAATGACAATGATAATACTAAAATGAAAAATAGTCATTAGTTATAGTATTAAAACAGAATTAATAATAATAATAATAATAATAATAATAATAAGTATTATTATTTAAAAAATAGTAATAATAATGATGATGATAACAATAATACATGTATGTAATAATAATAACAATGATAATTGTATA
Organism: Aegires albopunctatus; assembly: GCA_032466395.1. Lineage (NCBI taxonomy): Eukaryota > Metazoa > Mollusca > Gastropoda > Nudibranchia > Aegiretidae > Aegires > Aegires albopunctatus. Next base: position 2,278 of record JASKDV010212705.1, on the reverse strand, counting down.
GTAATGATATAAGTAATAATTGAAATAATAATAATAATAATAAATAATAATAGTAATCATGATGATTGTGATATAAATATTAAAATGTTTTATATATTTATGTTGTATGTAAAAACCCTTTCCTATAATATGTAGATCGTTGTGACATTGTTCCTAACGAATTCGTCTTATGTTTATTCATCAGCAAACTCTGAAACCCAACCAGACGATCATCAGGTACAGAAGGAAAATATGAAATCCTTCCTTGAGAGGCAAGTTCACCTGATGAACACGCCGAGAAACAGAAAAATTTATAGTGCAGATGATCTTCGCCAAGCCTTTTCCTGCCTGGTACGCTAGGTCTCGCCTCCTCTATAACAAGTTGCGGGATTATCTTAAGTTGCCTTCTCAGTCATCATTGAAAAGGATAACACGTATCACCAAGAATACAGAGGATTTACATCTTTTCACACACATCTTCAAGAATCTACCTGAACGAAGCAGGACTTGCACCCTCATAGTCGACGAAATTTATGTCAAATCTTCTTTACAGTACTGTGGTGGTGAAATATTTGGCTATGCCATGGATTATAAAGATAAACAAGCTAAAACTATTTTGAGTATCATGGTGAAGTGTTTGTTTGGTGGTAAAAAATTCGTCGTGAAATTGATACCTTGCTATGCCCTTACTGCAGCATTCCAATTCCAATGTGTTTCGGATATTATTGATTTGCTAAATAATTGTGGTGCTAGGGTAATTTCAATCATAAATTATAACAATCGGATAAACCAGTCATTCTTCAGGATGTTTACTCCATTCAACGAGCAAACACCATGGATTGTTAGAAACAACGCCAATCCAAGCCAGCCTTTATTTCTTCTCTATGACCCAGTCCACTTAATTAAAAACTTAAGAAACAACTGGTTGTCAGAAAAAACCCAAAACCTCATCTTTCCTCTTCCTGACTCCACATCTAGTGTAACAGCAAAGTGGTCGGATCTTAGGTCACTTTTCCGTCATGGAAACGAGACAATGGGACCATTTTCATTGTCAAAGCTGACAAAAGCATCCTTAAACCCCACAAACATTGAAAAACAGAAAGTGTCACAAGCCCTTAACATTTTCAATGAAAAAACTAGCAGCGCCCTGCGCAATTCTTTAGTTACATCACAGTCGTCTAAAGAAACTGCTGACTGCATCGATGCGATAATTCAACTATGGAAAGTGTTTAGCACGAAGTCAAAAGTAAGCTCCTCAAGATTCAATGATCCAGACAGGATTGCTTTCGATAAAAATGAGGCTGGTTGCAAAGGATTTAAAATACTAGCCGACTGGGCATCGATCGCTATTGCCATGAAGCCTTCCTCACATATAAGAGAAAAAAAGCTTACAAAAGATACAGCCGAGGCTCTAAGGTGGACATGTGAGAGCTTCCGGTGTCTTGTTCACTATTTACTCAATGTGACGGGTCCATTGAACCATGAGTATGTGTGTCTCGGTTTTTATCTACAGGACGATTTAGAGAGACAATTTGGTTACTTTAGAATGGCTGCAGGCAGCAATTACTTTCTGACTGTTCAGGATATCTTTGCTACTAATTCAATCGACAAGACAAAATTGTTGCTTGATAACTGTCCGACACTGGACACAAAATTGCATTTTCATCACTGCCCTCATTGTGAATCCCCCCTTACTGAAAATGAGGTCAATATACTGACCCAGCTGGAAATATCAGGCGCAGAGGGCTCAGTATCGAGGGATGATGAAATGGCGATTTTTTACATCGCCGGTTACATCGCGTCAAAACACCCAGAACTTGTAGGTGACAAATCAGCAAGTGCAGGTGTGCAGGCATATTTTAGAACAATAGACAGAGGAAGGTTGTGCTGTCCATCTGACATTTTTCTCAATCTTGTATTGTTTGCATATGTGTTTGTAATCAAATTAAAGTCTCCAATCAATCAACTGTGTAGAAATAGATTAGTTGCAACCATGGCGTCTTTCCCAGCCCGATTCCAAATGGATATTAATGTTCCAAAGAAAGCACTGCTACGACTGTCAAATTTGTTGCTGAAAAAGCTTTCTGAAAATTACCGAGAGTCTATTAACGGCTCTCAATCGAAAAGAAAACTTGCAAAATTATCTTCCGCTGCATCAGTTTGATCGAAAACTTACAGTTACAGATCAAGAGAACATTATAAATTTCTAAAAGTTGTCTATATTTTATTATTATTGTTATTATTATTATTATTATTATTATTATTATTATTATTATTATTATTATTATTATTATTATTA